>CAEMYA010000922.1:64057-87447 GCA_903131615.1 Diplodus sargus | reverse complement strand
TCCTATCTGCGCCAAATCTCTCAGAAACGTAGACGGAAGCGCCCTGCATATATCTGTGCATCAAAACTGTGTCGTATCCATAGCGCCACCCACTGGACACAGGAAGTCAGACAAAAATCGTCCGAATGACATGACGTCTACTGCTTGATTTCTCCCGTCGTGACATGCAAGTAACAGGTGAGCGTGCAGTCCGATGGCGCCGCAGGCGTGGACTGCGAGGGCCCGTTCATCACTGCTTGCAGTTTTAATTATTTTTATTTTTCTCTGGCTAAAAGTGGTGCTGCAGGCTAAACCGTGCAAGGGAGGGCGGTGCAATTTGGAGGGTTGGTCCAGACTCCTGCAAATATCTCAGACACAGAACACTACATATATCAGCCTGCAGGGGGCGCTATAACCTGGGCCAACACGTTTTTGCCTATAACTCCCAAACCGTTTGTCGTACATTCATAAACCTTGTTTCCTCAGATGCCCTAAATGGAGCTGAATCACTTTGCCATGGCCACGCCCACTTCCAGTGGAACGTTTTCCCGCAAAATCGCAAAAGCTAGAAAACCTACTTTTTCGAACTCCTCCTTGGGATTTTGTCAGATCTGCGTGAAACTTGCCACGTACACTCTTCAGCTTGACCTGATCTAAAGTTATCAAAAGAATTTTGCGCGGTCATAAAATGCGCTAATTATTCTGAAAACATTTCTGTAGCTCGCTATAAACATGTAAACTGTTTGATATCTCGGTCAAACTAAATGCCATTAACACCAAATTTGAGATCCTTAGTTGCGATGACACTGGGAAGGGATGAGCCAAATTTGGGGAATTTTGGCCACTAGGGGGTGCTTAAAATATGGGAAGTTTATATCTCTTGAACGGCTACACCAATTTTTTTGAAATTTGGTCAGTATGATGTAGGGCCAATCCTGAGGCCATATCTTGAAGGTGGTCATGACTGCTCAATGTGGGCGTGGCTTATTACAAGATAAACAACAAACATTCATTTCAGCCAAGCTATTATGCTGAGAACTTTGACATTTTTATGGTACAGATGGAATAGGACACAGTTCTTTCATACCAAAAATTGCACATGTACTCCGGTAGGTGGCGCTACAATGGATGCAATCGCGTTTTTGCCTTTAACTTCCACAGTTTAAATAACACATTCACAAACCTTATATCCATATGTTCCCTGAATAGAGCTGGGTTTTCTGACATAGGACACGCCCACTTCTGCTGCACATTACGTTAGCTAAAGCGCCACATATGCAAAACCTCCTTTTTAGAACTCCTCCTTGGGATTTTGTCCGATCTGTGTGAAACTTTTCACGTCCACTCTTCAGCTGGACTTGATCTAAAGTTATCAAAAGAATTTTGCTAAGTCAAACAATGCGCAAATTATCAACGAACAAATTTCTGTAGCTAGCTATAAAAATGTAAACGGATTGATATCGCCGTCAAACTAAATGCTATTAACAACAAGTTTGAGATCCTTGGTTGCCATGAGACTGGGAAGGGATGAGCTGAATTTGGCAAATTTTGGCCACTGTGGGCGCTAAAAATATTGGAAGTTTAGATCTCCTGAACGGCTGCACCAATTTTTACGAAGTTTGGTCGGTATGATGTCGGGCCAATCCTGAGGCCATATCTTGAAGGTGGTCATTACTGGTCAATGTGGGCGTGGCTTAGTACAACAAATCCAAATTGGCACACATTCAGCCTTTTGCACTTCCACTGCAGTTCCCATTACAGTGCATACCACGACTGAGACGTTGGCCTGTGTCCTCACTCTTGCCCCGAGCCCGTCATCCTTTTGGGCCCAACTTTGGTGGGCTCTGCGGTGCGCGGGGGGGCTTGGCCCCTGTTCATAACTGCTTGCAGTTCTAGTTATTACTGTCACTGTTAATGAATACTGAGGGTGCAACCAACAGATCACAAAAGTCACAGTTTAGATCACAGTCTGATTGGTCAAATAACTGCTGAGCCACAGGTAGACACTGCTCCGGTGAACAGAGCTGAGATGAAAGTCAGTCATCTCGGTCAGTTTGCGTTCACTAACTCAGTCAACCCAGTACGTGTTTGTCTCAAATCCTCCTCACCGCAGCTCTGCATCAATATTTGGGGAATCATTAGGTCGACTTTAAAAAGGGTGAAATCTACTAATAATAAGCGGATCAGATAACGTGCCAAGTCACGGATCAACTTTGTTCAGTTATACCGCTATCTGGTCAGTTTACATTAGTGACAACAGCAAATTAGACATACACGTACATCATGCACACAAGCTTAGGGTTACTTTACCTTTCATTCGCTGAACAGTTGAGGGGGATGGTCGTAAAGTGAAAGTAAGTAAATTGGATGTGTTGCCGCCCCTTGCAACAACTTTCTACTCGCAGCTACAGCAAATAGGGCTGCCATCCATTCCTATAATAACCAAAAAACGCCCAGACTTCAGATTTGGCTCTCTTTGAAGGCAGAAAAATGCCTTGAGAGCCGCTACTATCACGTCCTCCCTCCG
This sequence comes from Diplodus sargus, assembly GCA_903131615.1. NCBI lineage: Eukaryota > Metazoa > Chordata > Actinopteri > Spariformes > Sparidae > Diplodus > Diplodus sargus. The sequence continues at coordinate 84,941 of CAEMYA010000922.1, read as the reverse complement.
CTATTTCTTCTTCCCTACATAACAAAATGCACGTTGTACGCTGCGCATGCGCCGCGAGTTTTCCACAACGTGGTTATTGACCGCGTGGTTACCATGGCCATTAACCCTTTAGGCGCCAGAGTCGCAAATTTGCGACACGCCGCTTTATTGAACAAAACAGCTGTTTTCTCTGAATAGAGTGTTACATGTCGTTCATACTCCCCACCACTAGTTGGCAGACATCCTGTACTAAGACCTTACCTTAGAAAAAATGTCATGCTTTAATGCAAAATGTTCGAGGAAGTCCCGTGCAAACTGTGGGGTGAGAGACCGGAGACAGTGCGCCACGGAGCCAGTTCGTGGAAGCGGTGTTGCTGGATTTGAGCACGAAATAAACGACAATGGCAAGCAAAACGTTGACACGTAGGGGAGTGATTGAGCTCCTGTTCGCTGATTCTGATTCTAGAGGGGAAAATCTAAGTTTGGGAGATGACGGTCGGTTGATTAGTGAGCTTGCTAGTCGCGGTGCGTCTTTGCATAGCAATGGCGGTGCCGCGCAGAGCGAGGTGGACGCACAAACACACGACCCTTTGCCCAACATAGGTGGGAATGGAAATGATACACAAACTTGTAGTATCAGTAGGTGAACAAATGGATGTGGCGTTAGTGTTCACTCTTTCTTCCGCGACGGTCACGTAGCCGCCATGCGCAGCAGTGGTGCAGCTAAGCGCCGCAGCAGTGTTCACTAAGCACGAGTCCAACTCTTCTCCCAACACTAGTGGGGATAACAGGGGCAGATGTGGGCGAAATGTTCGTAGAAGCGCTGATACACGAGGTCACAGTGTTCGTAGAAGAGGTGGACGTGGTAGAGGCAACAGGGGAATGCAGAACAGGGCTGGAAATGATGATGATGATGATGATGATGGTAATGGTGGCTGGGCTTACTTGAGAGATGAGGAAGATGATATCATGAATGGCTAAAGCCCTTTGATGAGCAAATTGGAAGAAAAAATCATAAAAAACGTTTACTCTTTACATGAGTTTTGTGGTGTAGTAATAGTTCTAGTTTACAGGGGTGTCTCAATATTGTTCTTATTGTCTCTGTGCCTTGCAATGAGATGCTCCACACTCTGCAAATACTACAAACTTTTATCTGTATAGATGGGCACAGATAATGCCTCTGCAGCTAAAAGACGCCTACTGTTGTTATTATTATTATCATCATATCATCATAATAATAATAATAATAATAATAATAATAATAGAGAAGAGAAGAGAAAACAAGAAAAAGGGAAGAAAAAAAGACAAGAAAAAGTGTCCTCAGTGAGGGGGGTAGTGGGTAAAAAAAAAAAAACGCATACTGTTTACATGAGTTTTGCGGTGTAGTAATGGTTCTAGTTTACAACTGTTGGCTTACAATTTACTTTTTCCCTGTTCATTTGATGTGTGGACAACATAACAAATGGATGGAGGGGATGAATCTGATGAAATAAGTTCAACTCTCTTTCAAAATATCAGGTATTTCATGGAAATTACATAATCCAATTTGGCCACCGCCATATGACGTCATAATATGCAAATTAGACATTTACTCCCTAGATAAACTTTAGGTCATTCTCAATATTTGTCTCATTTACACTTTGTCTCTATCTCAAACCACTTTCAAGCCATAGCCTTCTGAAATTTAGATGTCAAAATCTAGTATTTTTCAAATTAAAACCAGGCGCCTAAAGGGTTAAATCTTAAAAGGTAGCCTCTACCGTCGGGAATTTTACCGTTGTTTACCGTGACACCGGTAACCGTTACATCCCGGTCCCAAGTGGACCCGAAAGGAGAAAGCCTGCAGATGGAGTGTCAATCCCAAGTGTTGGGATGACGCTTTAGGGCAGTTGAATGCCTAAGTCAGAGCACCATGGTCCGTATACACACCAAACACTTCTCCTTCAAGGTAATGGCGCCACTTTTCGACCACCCACGCCACCGCCAGGCATTCCTTCTCTGAGGTAGAATACCTCAGTTCAGCACCATGGAGAGCTCTGGAAACAACGGTGATGGCTCTTTTTTCATCCTCAATGGTCTGCATCCGAATAGCTCCTAGTCCCACCCCACTGGAGTCACAGTGCACCTGAAAACCAAGGTGTGGCCTCAGCTGAGCTAGCACCGGTGGCGATTGCAATAAGCACTTCAGATTTTCAAATGCTGCTTGGCACTGAGCCGACCATTCCCATACCACCCCTTTCTTTTTGAGATTGTTGAGTGGAGCCACAATATCCTCTAACCTAGGAAGGAACTTATGATACCACCCCACCAACCCAAAGAACCTCTGGAGACTTTTTAACTCTGTGGGAGTTGGGTCGGCCGTTATGGCATCAACCTTGGTGGGGTCCACTTCTACTCCCTCTCCTGAAACCACATGGCCAAGGAAGACGAGCTGAGTCTGTAGGAGATGAAATTTTTTCACGTTCAGGGTCAGATGAGCCTGGTGCAGTTTCTGAAACACCGCATCCAGATCTTGCAGATGTTGCACTTGAGTTCTGATGATGATGTCATCAATATAGACAAAGCAGATTCTGCCCTTTAGATCCCCCAAGACGCGTTCCATCAAGCGCTAGAAAGTGGCACTTGCATTCCTCAAGCCAAACAGCATCACCTTGAACTGGAACAATCCGAAGTGGGTAATCATGGCAGTCTTCCTCATCCATTGCCACCTGCCAGTAACCACTCTGGAGATCAAGAGAGCTTAAATACTGGGCTCCTTGCATGGACTCCAGAATTTCATGCACTAGTGGCTAGGGTTGTCAAAAGTATCGAAACTCAAAAAAATATCGATACTAAAATGTTGTATCGAATACGATACTCATTTTCAAAAGTATCGATACCGATTATTTTTTGCACTACCTCAGACCTGAAACTTGTTATCATAGTTGCAGATTCTTTTTGCACAACTATCATAAATATTTAACGTGTGGTTCTGTTAATTGTTACATGTCGTAACAGAGGTTATTTTTGCATTTTTCTTGTTAATAGAAATATTTATTTTAAATTTTGGAGTCTTTTTTTAATCCTTGTGGTATCGAAAATGGTATCGAGTATCGAATATTTTCCTGAGTATCGGTATCGAGTTGAAAATTTTTGTATCGTGACAACCCAAGTAGTGGCAAAAGATAAGCGTCGTGATGAGTTTTAGCATCAACTCCCCTGTAGTTGACACAGAAATGGGAAGTCCCATCTTTCCTCGGAACCAAGACCACAGGGGAGGCCCATGCAGAAGAGGAGGGCTCTATGACTCCATCCTTGAGCATTTTCTTCAGTTGTTCCTCTATGACCACTTGCTTCTGAGGTGACACCCTGTAAGCTCTCCTTCGCACAGGCTGTTCGTCTGTCGTCAAGATCTTGTGCCCGATGACTTTGGTGGCTCCGGTGGACTCTGTCCAAACTGCAGGCCTTTTCTGCAGCAGTGGCCTGATAATGTCTGGTTGAGAGTCAATGAGTGGAACTGCTGGCACTCTGTCCATTACGGCCATGTAAAAATTTATTTTAGGCTCCTCATGACTCCACTGCAGTGCCTCACGAGCCTTTGGCAAGAACTCATAATCTTTACCACCTGGCAGAACGTATTTCCTCAGGTGTGGCTTTAAGACGAGCTGGTTCGCACACATGAAGTCCAGGCCAAGCAGTAACGGCATGCACAGTTGGTCATCACTGAGTACGTGTATGCTGAGTGTGACAGGTGCATCTTGGAGGGTCAGGAGCAAGAAAGTCTTCGCTGGCTCTACTTTCTTGTCCATTGGCCATAATAAACCTTGGAATCTCACTCAAACTCAGGGACTCGCCTGCCTTTTTTATGTTGTTCCACAGGGTGTTACTCATCAGGGAGTAGGTGCACCCTGAATCCAGGACTGTATCACCCTTTGAGCCTCTGTTAACCACTGGCACCACAAGGATGGATGGAACACCCAACACCGCGGCTACATCTGCACCGGGACCCCTGCCCTGACCATATTCAGGTCCACTTGTTGACGTATTTATGTTTATATTGATCCACCTTTTAATTGATCTACAAAAGGATTAGCCATTGGTAGTATTGATATTTTGGATCAAAATGCCCACCCCTACCATTAGGGTCCGCTTATCAAAATAATCCAAGTTGTGAATACTGTCCTGTGAAGTAATTCGCTGTCTGCCAACTTCATTCATCAAACAACACCCTTTGACAGGAAACATACTTTCACAGAGTCAATACTACCCATTTCCATTTTATTATTCCCAGTCATACTGTTTTTTTTGGTGAAAGCAACAATAGTATGATCACTAATGCATTACTCTACACAGACAATTATATTGTAAAGTAACTTATTACTTTTGAATGATAGTAACTAGTAATATGAAACACACTACCTTTAAAAAGCAATGCACAACACTGTTAGGATACAGTCACTGAATGGTTGGATTCAACTGGTTATCTGCACTGTGCGTATTCATTAGCTGAACTATTTTCAACCATTTACTGTTTACCCTGTAAGCAAAGACATGCTGCAGGCCCACAAGAGCACTTGGAGTTGCACTCTGCAGTTCATAACTGAACAAAACTTTAGAATGAAAATATCTCGGCCAAAATTACTATAAAATAAAGTAATCTGTATCATGATAAAATAACTGTTTTTAATGTGTCAGGCCTTCATTACGCTGTCTTTGAAATAACAAATTCTGTCATTTCAACTTATGAAACAAACTTTACTGTAGCCTTTCACATGAAATAAAGATTACATTTTTTTTAAAAATAACATCTTCATATTTAGCCTGCTATACAACTGCTTACCTAATGAGGCAAAATTTCCATTTTATACCTAACCTTACAATTTGATGGCAGGGATGCCGTAAGCCATTAGTTCAAGATGTGACACATCAGATAAACATGAGCAGCTATCCGTTAGCAGTCAGCGAGGCGAATATTGGCTTTACCATTGTCTTGCTAATAAATGAGTGCATCCCTAATATATAAATAATGTAATATGTAACATTATCTCCTCAGTTTCTGCAGAGCCTTATACTAAACAGTCTATTAAAACTGGACTGGAACATCAAATTTGATTTTTCGCGGGTTTCCCATTAATTTTAATCAGGGCACTTCGTTTTGGCTGAAAAAAGTGAAAAAGTTGAGACAGAGTCAACTTTTGGAGAAACTCAGGTCGACACTAAAGCTCAGTGTAAAACACACAGTAATGATCTACCGCACACTCTGGTTGTTTACTGTTAATTTTAATCCGTCGATACGGACAAATGATCACTGGTACAACCAGCATTCTAGTAGCATAACAACCTAGCACCTTTTTGGCAAACTGATCAGCAGGGGTTCCCAACACCTTACACACGCAGACCATGGAGTGACACTCCCACACCACTTCACCGCCGGATTTGGTCTGAATGTTTTTTTAAATGTTTCTTTGCAACAAGATTTTTGAAAGAGTAGTTCAGAAAAAGTATCCCAACCATTACCCTGAGTTGGCTCTGAAGGGTTCTCAATTTAACTTGACTTTACTTACTTGAAAAAGATACAGGAAGCATAAAAGATCATTGAAATATTATATTTCTTAGGTCATCATGTATAACACAGCACAGATGGAGCAGCCAGCTATGGTTTCAGTACATTCCTCAATCTGCTCAGTTGACTCTGGTGGCTTCACCTCTCGGAACCAGAGATGTTGCCTTATCAACAAACACCATCTGTAGTATTTTTCAGTGTATCCTTGTAGAACATTGATGCCACTGTGAAATACACAGAACAGCTAACAAGCTAGAGTCATGATAGTGACATATAGTGGAATTATTGCAGTCAAAGTTTTTGTTTCTTTTCTTTCAAGGCGCTGACTACCAACCATGTAGACAACATCAGGACAGTCATAAGCTGGGTTCTCCAGGTCATCAGAGAGCAGCTCTACTCATGGCTTGTACAGCAGGGAGGCTGGGTGAGTGATCCATCATCCACAAAGATCTGTCACGTGATGATGCATTTAAATTATTGATGTAAGACTATATGGCAGTGATACTCAAATTGGGGCCCACCAGCCGACATTTTCAAATTCACTTTTGAAACTCCTTTTGAACTCCTGATGTAGTTCAAGGAACCTAAAAAGGAAGGAAGAGTCAGTATGTCACCAAATCTTGCTTTGGTGCCAGACTGTTGTGACAGTTGTGTTTAAGTATTTCGGAGGTGCATGGAAAAACACAGTAAAGCCCAACATATCTACGTTGCATGACCTCTGATAAAGAACTAATGACAACTGATATATTTTTTTTTTTTTCAAAATAGTTGACATGGAAAATAATAGAGGGCCAGTTGTTCAAAGGTAATGTGATCAGATTTTGGTTATCAGATTGGATCAAATCTTGAAAAAGGGTTGTTCAAAAGGGAAAGAAGGAATCTGAAATCAGATTAGATCATGGAATCCAATCCTAGTTTTAATCTGGATCAAACCTTCAGTTTTTGTTGTTCAAAATGTTTCAGTAGGATTTGGATAACTTTGATCCAGAAAAACAGGATTATCCTGATCCCAACAGGGGATAGGATTTCAATGTGGATTTCAGGAAGAAAATGTAGTAAAACTTTAAAATTGGTCGAATACCGTATTGACCCGAATATAGGACGACCCCGATTATAAGACGACCCCTCTTTTCAAGACCAATCTTCAGAAAAAAACTCTGTTAGCCAAAATTTGTTTCTCAATAACAAACTAACATACCCTCCTGTCAATCTCTTGGAAGCGGCAGCTGAGAGGACCATGATAAGCTTTTCTCTTACTGTTAGCGTTTTCAGACGATCTTTTTGGACCTGCCATCTTCGGATGTTACATTCCATAACTCCATATTTCTTGCCTGGCTGACAGTTGTTTGGCGCCTCTGCTGCATTGACCACCATTATCTTAAAATTAGCATCATAGCTCCGCCTCAGATGTGTGTAAACTTGCTCCACTTTTGATCCACTTTGCTCTGTACAATCACCGCGCCTCTCCATTTTCATCTCCTGTCACTTCTTCTCCGCTGTGATTGACAGATAGCCACAGTGTCACTGACGTCTCTACAATAAGCTGGCGCCCTCTGCTGTTGCGGTCGTGTAGCGACCCAGACAACCATCAGCATGTGTCAACGGTTAGACCCCGATTATAAGACGACCCCACTTTTTCACATAATTTTAATTGAAAAAAACCTCGTCTTATATTCGGGGGTAAATACGGTAATACATTTGTATCATTTAGTGTATATACTTTTATTTATATTTTGCACTTGACTTGTTTAACTGCTACAGCGATAAAGTAGATAAAGTAGACATAGGCTACCAATTAAGCCTTTCAGTATAGTAAAGTAAAAATAAAATATAAATAAAAATTATGTCCCTATGAAACAATCCCCCAAACAGATTTTAATAACAAACAAAAATAACATATTCAATTTTTCTGTCATTCATCACTATATATTAATTTTAAAGAAACAATCATCAGAGATGAACCTGTCAAAAAGAATTTCTAACAATTGCATCCCTTCCTACACGTCCAGTCAGTCCCCCATTCTGACAGAACGCCAGAGGTTGGTCTGGTTCTTCAACAGGCACAGGTGCATCATAAACATCATCACAGAGAGGGACATTGCGCCTGGTAGCGATGTTGTTCAGGACAATACACGTATTATGTTGCATGCTCCTTGTGGTTCCACTTGCAAGTAGTTAAGGCATGCAAAGCGTCTCTTCAGAACTCCATTAAACACTCATTTGCACATCTTGTTTTGCAATGAGCAGTGTCGATGAAGCCTGCCTGCACAAGCGTGCCTGCGTTGTTGCTGCAAGAAAAGGAGTCATCAGCCATGGTAGGAGTGAAAAGGCACTGTCTCCTAATATTATGACATCCGGTCCGTTGGTTTGGAGCTCTCTGTACAAAGTTCTCTCTCAGGATACATGCATCATGAACAGACCCAGGCCACTTCACGACACAGTTTGTGATGATGAGGTCAGTGTCGCCCACAAGTCGGATGTTGATGCTGCGCCTCCCCTTTCGGTTGATGTACTCACTCATGATGTACCCTCTCATGAGGTGCTTGGATATGCACATGAGTGCAGTCAATAACCCCAATAGTACTGGGCATGTTCCCCAAAAGAAAAAACTTGTGCTTGGTCTAGGCAATCTGGTCATCCTTTTGAAGTGAAATCAACTGATTGACCAGTCTGGCCAATGCAATTGACACAGCGTTTACTACATCACTCACAGTTGATTTGTCCACTCCTATATTGTCACCAACAACTTGGTAGAAAGTCCCAGATGCATAGAAGTGCAGACCGATGAGGACCTGTTCTTCCACAGACTGACTGTGACTCCTTCGGGTTCTCTGTTGAAGATTTAGCCTGACAAGGTCTGCTATGTACTTTAATATCAGCATTCCAAAAGCGAAAGCGAGCATACAGTTCTTCAGTGGTGTATTGCTCCAGTGGTTTTTACACGCTCAACATACACCCTTTGACGGTATCCTCGTCCACCAAAATGGTGGTAGCGATGGACAACACCTGCCATGTCAGTGCCTCTCTCTAAGTCCTCTGAGAAAGGCTGAATATAAGATGGCTGTCAAATACCCACCCACACATTAGCTGATGTGTTTTGGCTTGTGTTCAATTAAATAATCATGCCCAAGGCCTATACATACTATGTTCACTACAGCAGATGGAACCATGGACTCAAAATGACTTAATTTCACTGTTGCAGAAACCCATGCACTGCTGGAGGGTGCTAAGTGCCATTATGCCTCAATAGTAGAAAGCTCTGTGGAATGGTGACTAACAAAAGGAAGAAAGGCAGTTGGGTTGAAATCACCCAGAATGTGAATGCAATGGGGTCTGCCCAGAAGAGGACCTTGGAGCAAGTGAAATTTAGATGGAAGAGTCTGAGGGCCAGAGCAACAAAGGACCTTGCTGAAGCAAAAAACACCCAAACTGGCAACAAACCCTTTAAGAAAGGTGACTACACAGATGTGGTTCTGGGCATTATTGGAGGTGAGAACTCTAAAGCTCTGCACGGGATTCAGGGTGTTGTAGGGGATGGTGAGCCTATGACTGTTGAGGAAACCCTCCAATGTTGCTTTGAAAAAACGTCATAAAAGTAAGACGGATTACCTGATCCCAAATAACAAATAATCGGATTTCCAAATCCGGATCATTTTGATCCTGATTAAATGTTTTGAACAAGTGGCCCCATGTGACTAAACAGGGTCAATTTCGACCAAATACTGCATAGGCAGCAATTAAACTGCAGACAGGAGCCTTTCCAAAACAAAATCGGTGTATGAACAAAGTGTTGATAAAGAAAAATAAGTTGTTACCCTACTCTCTAAAGTGTGTACTTCTGATGATTTGGAGCCATTTCTCGCAAGCTGCACTGTCCAAATGGGCTTAAGTGCAGCACACTGATTACAGCCTCTTCAGGAGGAGAGATCTTTTTTCTGCAGTGAAAGTAACGAAAATACAGCAAATACTGCAGTACCCAGTAAAAACATTGAATAAATGTAGATAGATAGATAGATAGATAGATAACTTTATTTATACCCGAGGGGAAATTAGGTCATCGTAGCAGCGGTACAATACAATCAGAAATACAAAAATACAATCAAGAGGTAAGGGCAAATATTGATTTCAAAAACAGTACAATACACAATTTAAAACACTATACACTAGGGGTGGAACAGTTTACAAAATCCACGGTTCGGTTCATATCATGGTTTTGTGGTCACGGTTTTGAGTTCGGTTCGGTACACACTGATCGTTAGGAAAATCAATTATGTCTTGTATAGTCTGGTTAAAACTGAAAGAGTGAGGCAGTCTGACATTTGATACAGCATTGTGACAGTCTTAAGTTAAAAGTAGGTAAGATTCTGGCACTGCAAGAGAGGAGATATTGCTAGTTACAACATGCTTTTCATTTATTTGGCAAAGAAAGTTGTCTTTAACCGATGCTAAGAACAAATAGTTATTCACTGTCACTAATGTACTGTAGTGGGCAGTCACAGTCAGGAAAATTTCAGTAGCCCTGGAGGTCCATCCATCACTAGTAAACGCTACATAGGCTGTCATACAACTCTAACAATTCCTCGTCGGGTCTCTACATAAAGTGCGGGAATTTAGTCCAGGCAAAGTAACTCATTTTGGAGCCAAAAATAGAACTAATTGTAATAGAATTTTTTGCAGCTTGGATCATTTCTATGAGGTGTCCAGAACAACATACTAAAAAAGTCCTAAGAAATCCTAGTTGAGGAAATAAGTTAAATTCTCATCAATCCGTCATGTGTGATAATAAGGCCAGGCAAGAATACACCCCAATGGGGCTATTTTTTTCCTTTGCTCCTATCAAAATGAAACTTTGTACAATGAAAGTATGCAGGTCTAATTTATCTCCACAACTGTAGACTCACAGGTGGTGGCACTGGATCTGGGGTTAATAAATACATGTATGAGGCTATATGGTTGTTGCAATTTAATCTTCTGATTTCCAGAAAATATAAGCATTTCTCAGATTGTATTGAAAGTTGTATTGAGTCACACAGTCTGCATGCACCGGAAATGTTCTCCTCTGTTGCTACTGCAATGCAGGAAGGAGAGAGTCCCAAACTACTGACCAAACATTCTATTTTAGTGATAGCTGAATTTTAACAATATTATATTTACACACATACACGTGCTCTTTTTATTTCAGAACTGTTTTTAATACATGAAAATCGTTCTGAAATAAATATGGATTATAGGCTATTTTCATTTTATAACTCTGTTTTCATCCTCTGAAAATGATGGTGGATCATCTGGCATTAACATTACTGTCTTCTGAAGGCTGTTACGGGCTCAGTTTTTAAGATTTATTTAAGCCAGCCCAAATCTTGAAATTGAAATGAATCCGTTTATACCAAACGTGTCATGCTAGCTTACAGGAAAGGGGGTAAATATCACTCAAAATTTGAACTGTTTTAACCGCGAGGTCTGCGACCTCAATGTGACATGATTACTTGTAATAATAACTTTCAGTCAGAACTTGATGAGGGATGAGATGAGGATGAGGAACCTGCTGCTGCTCAAACTGAGAAACTAGATTCATGGCTGTCCGACTGCCTTCAATCTTTACAACTGCTGACATTATTATTAGCTTTAACTGTTCTTGAACTGTGTTAGCTGTGAACTGTGCTCACCTTTCTTCTGAAAGAAATGTGTGAGGAGTTGTCTTCCCTCTCCTTAGTGTCTTTCCTTTCTGCCCTTTCCCTTCGTTTAAGGCTCCCTGATTTTGCTTTCTTGGGGAAAGAGGTGTTGATGAGCAGCACTGTTGTGCGACCCACAACCGAGGAGTTTTAAAACCAGGAAACAGCTGGTCACAGCAGTCAGTCCATTACTTCATCCACAGACATTAAGATGAACAACTGAGCAGCCGCTGAGATCCAGGAGCCTCGGTCTCTGTCGCTGTTTTGTTGTGTTAGCTTGATGTAATGTCGGAAAGCTAAGGATGGTCGCTACTTTCAAATTAAAAGCCCCCCGCTAAGAACCCAGTTCTAAACTCCAGTGGGGTGCAATGTAAAGCTCTTATTTTGAAGACAAATTCTATGACACCGTTCACAGCCCAACTTCCAGCTTCACGTCACGTCACATGTTTACGCCGACCTCAGAGGCGGCTTTTGAAAAAGGAGGAATATTACGCCTCGGTTTTAGAAAGACAGGCTGGCAAATTGCCGCCCTTACCTTGGAGCAAATGTGCCGCCTTTTCTATCTAAAAAGGGCTTCTGACTCGGTTGTCTCCTCTGGTTCCGAGTCTAATGCCACCGAAGAACCGGGGCTTGGCATCTCAGCAGGAACCGAGGGAATGGCAGCAGGGGTGGTTGTCGGCTTAGATTGTTTAGTGAAAAAACCGATGCAGACTGGAGAGGGCGGGGGCTTGTTCCTCCTGAAGTCCACATCTCTTTCTTCTTTGCCAAGTTCAGCTCCAGGTGATACTCCCCACACCATTTAACAAAATTGCCGACCAGGTCCCTGTATTCATCCTCCCTCCCACCCTCTACACACCCCACAATGGCCGTGTCATCAGAGAATTTCTGCAGATGACACGACTCGGTGCGGTACTTAAAATCTGCAGTGTAGGTGGTGAAGAGGAAGGAGTTGCACTGAGTCGTGTCATCTGCAGAAAATTATCTGATGATGTATGGTCACCAGGCTGGTGATCAGCATAAGGAGGGGGTGCCAGACTGTTGTTTCTGTGTATGGTTCTTCCACAAGCTCCTGAGGCCTCTGTTTGTTAAGTTAATTAATTGTTAAATTGCCAGTATGTCTTGTTTCTTCAGACTGTAATCATCCAATCCACCAAACAAGAGTCAATGGCAGAATAAGCTTTTTGGCAGAGAAGATTTGGCAATTTTTTCATGTATGCAACCCACATACCCCACTCTGCTGCTCATCCCACAGATGCATGTTCCTTACAAATGTGGCACCATTTAAAAGAGAAAAAATCAGGCTTTCCAGTGGTATAACATTTATTGCCAAGAAGCATTGTTACAACAAAGAAATAATATACCAAACAAATTTCCTTATTTTTTTGCTGTTATGCAACTATCAACTCGTCTTGCAGGGAATTTATGGTGTGAATTTTCGAACACCCCCAGAGAACTCCCCATGCACCCTTTTTGTCTGTTGCTTCTGGTGCGCTCCCACGTTCTCCTAATGCCACCTAGGGGGAAGTACAACCCCTTTGAGAAACACTGGTCCACTGACTGACTGATGTTCCAGTTTTGTATGGTGGGATAAATTAGGCTGTTAAAAAGGAACTTAACCCCCCAAACCACCTTTTTTCAGCTGAAAAACAATTAATGTGCATGTTACGTAATGTTGTTGATTTATTCAGGTCCATATATTGGCATTTACTGCAAAGTATTTGAATTCTACGGATTATGTTAGAAATATGCATAGCGATTTCCCTCTAGGTTGAAACGTGGCTATTGCAGCAGGATTTTGCTATTATTGCCCCCTCATCTCCTGACTGGGCAGTCTGTGGGTGAAGAGTATCAAAGAAGAAGTGATTATATTTTAAACATGTCTACAGTAACAACCCAATAGCGGGGATTAAATGCTAAGTTTTCGACAAACCACTTCAAATATATTGACATTCCTATAAAACGTGTCATATCAAGTTCACATTACAGTTTTATGACCTGACTAATATTGAGAGATGGCTGTGGATTTACAGCAGAGGAAGCTGTCTGCAATTTAAAACTTTGTGTCAACAGTTGTGAGTGTCAAACAAATTAATATTTTTAAGGAGACCATGGGACTATCTCCGGCCTCTTTTGTGGCAACAAAACCAGGTGTCTTTGACTTAGGAGTTGTGGCATATCCACCTAGGTTTTGTGGTGACGCACCTAGGTGTTTTGGACATTAGGGGTGGAACGGTTCATCAAAAAAATCTGTCCTGATCGGTACGCTTGTCAAGGTTCGGGGCACACGTGTACCGCTTGGTTCATAGGCACGCGCAACTTCTTTTTCTCATTTACTAATGAGGCGAAGCGTGTACAGTCCAGAGCAGCAGGTGGCGGTACTGAGCTGGATACCAACCACAAGTAAACGAGAAGAAGAAGCGCAGCGGGGTAGCAGATAGTAATAGAGTATCTTTGGGTCAGCTGTGGAGACGTTTGTGGGCATGGCGAGCGGAAAAGAGTCAGAGCTAGAAGATGCGCCAGCAGCCCTGTATAGGTCTGCTGTATGGGACCACTTTGCATTGAGAGAGACCTACGATGACTGCGATATGAAAGTTGTTGACAAAAGTGCAACAGTGTGCAAGCATTGTGCAACACGTGTTGTTTATGCTAACAGTAACATGACTAACATGTCAGCTCATCTGCAAAGACATCATCCCAGTGAGACAACTGGCAGCGCAACAAGGAAAGGGAGAGAGTCGACAGGACAACTTATGCTCCCTGAAGCTTTTAAACAGCCTGACAGTGACGAGTCAGATGGGGCAACATGCATAATGAAAGGAGTGGTGTTTCATAGCCTAAGATATGCAGCCTTTTGCCGTGGTGGAGGGGGCAGGATTTTTTTGTATGATTAAAACACTCGAACCATGATATAAAATAAAATCCCCTCCCGCAAACACTTCAACAACATGGTAATTCCTGCACTTCATGAAGAGACCCGACTAGGAATTGTTAGAGTTGTCTGACAGCTTATATAGTGCTTACTAGTGATGGATGGACCTCCAGGGCTACTGAAAGTTTCCTGACTGTGACTGCCCATTACATTACATTAGTGACAGTGAATAACTATGTTCTTAGCATTTGTTAAAGATAACTTTCTTTGCCAAATAAATGAAAAGCATGTTGGAACTAGCAATGTCTCCTCTCTTGCAGTGCCAGAATCTTACCTACTTTTAACCTAAGACTGTCACAATGATGTATCAAATGTCAGACTGCCTCATTCATTCAGTTTTAACCTGACGATCAAAGACATAATTGATTTTCCTAATGATCAGTGTATACCGAACCGAACCAAAAACCGTGACCACAAAACCGTGATATGAACCGAACCGTGGATTTTGTAAACCATTCCACCCCTATTGGACATAGAAGTCACAGCATCTCCAGCCAGGATTTGGGGCAACAAATAAATGTTTTAGCTAATAATATGATGGTGTGTGTGGGTGTGTGGTGCCACCACACACCCATACACACCATTAGGTGGTATAGAGAGGCTGGAGGGGACAAATGCAGTGGATGAGTGGATGAGCGTGTCTTACTAGCCGCTGCAATCCCTGCCCATGTTGGGGCATTTTTCTAATTACCAGAGTAGAGGCTCGTTAGCTGAACCTCTGGGGTTTAGTTATGCTTTCATAAGAGAGAAGTATGCTCTCTCATTATAGGCTGTGCAAAGTGCACTAGGATCAGATGTTGAACTGTGCAGACCAGACATCTATTGACTAAAGAAGAGCAAAAGTTACAAAGATATGAGGATTTGAGCATATCAACAGAAAGGAGAGGACGCCTTCTTATGACTTTAGACTAGGGCTGTCAGTTTAACGGGTTAATTAGATTAATTCATTACACTGCAAATTAACGCGTTATAAAAATTAACGCAATTAATTCTGAGAATCTGAGTGGCAAATTCAATGAGCGAGCATTTTAAATTTGGCCCACTGAATGATCCGTAGGCTACTTGGCAGTGGCACATCACTGTAGCACAGCACCGAGGAACTTGTCGTGTGTTCGTGTTCGTCACTTACAGTAGGGCTGTAACGGTACATGTATCGAAGCTGAAATGGCGACACTCAGATCCACGAACCTGTCTCGCGCTGTGAGAAGGCAGAATCGCGACACACCTTCCAGTCCAGATAAGCCCTGTGAGCTGTAAGTAACACTACATTAACACCGCAACGGTCGTTCGCCAATTCTCCGCCATTGTTCGTTCACACAGAGCGGAACATCGCTGTAAAGACGAACCGCTGCGTAATTCACACAGAAAGCCGGCGCTGCGGCTCCTAAAGAGACGTGACGGTACAAGTCATGATGATGACGTGTATGTTTTTAAGGGGTTTCCCCGGTGTCTCCCCTCCCTGTCAGTCAAAACCGACGGAGACTGTCTTCCGAGGTAAAGTTCACTGAAGTCTCGGTCCGGAGGGCTGACCGTCGCAGAGATTTTTTTTCATCAGAAACACTCGGTGAGGTAAAGTTTTTTTTGCCTGTGACAGACGCATGGCAGAAATGTGAGGAGGAGTCTGTAGGACGGGCGGGAGGAAGGACGCCCCTCCACGTACAGCTGTGGTATTTTTAACTTGTTGCTAAAGACAGTTACAGTTACTACGTTACCTTACTTTGGTTCTGTAACGTTGTTTTGTGGGACATTTCTCTGTATTAAGTTGAGTGAGGGATCTGTGCAGTTAACAGACCATCAGATAGACACGCCCTCCACAATACTGCACCTCTGATACTATCAGACAAATATCATATGCATAAGTTATTGAAATGTTACATAAATAAAATGTTTAATTTAGAAAGAAAAAATAAATCGAGGTTTGTATCGAACTGTGGGTCAAAATTCGTGATACAAACCGAATTGTGAGTTTGCTGTATCGTTATAGCCCTAGTCGCTAGTCAAAGCAGGGTGACAACAGACATGGACGACTCAGGGGAGCGAGGCGAGCACATCCATAGGGCCTTTGATCGACAAGTTCTTCTCTTCTTAGTGTATTCAATTGATTAGTCATGCAATACAATTTTGTAATGTCCCAGAATTCGAATTCTTTATTTGGGTACTTTGAGCAGATATGAGATTAAAATGCGATTAATTAGATTAATTAATTACAAATCCTGTAATTAATTAGATAAATTTTTTTAATCACCTGACAGCCCTACTTTAGACACATCAGTTGTATTTTTTTCTGACTACTGATGCATTGTGTCCAGATCATTTCCCACATCTGTGAGTAAAGCATTCTAAGGAGGGATGTAACGATATACAGAATTTTGCATTATCACTATTAAATGTCACATATTATGGGACTGTGACAATATCTATCAACATATCACATGGTTATTTTGCTCATAAAGCTCCGAGGTCTAACAAGGGAATCAGTGTATTGCATTTTATTATCTCTCCTTGTTATTGTATTTTTCTTTTTGAACAACAGAGGGTGCAATCGTACTGCTCAAGAAGACATCCCTGTTATTATGGGTTCCACCTGAGTTCTAATAAGACCTGCATCTTCTTCCTCCCCTGATAATGTCTATTTTTGGCGGCATTTGAGCTGTAGTAACACTCCCGCCTCTTGACACCAACACACCCACGTATCGTTTGGTCTTCTGCTGCTCCTATTAGGGTCAGCCATCCTCCAGAGCAGCAATAAAACATAGAAAGTAAAAAAAAAAATTAAAAAAAGAAGAAAGTTAGTTAAGGGGAAATACCTCAAGTAAAACGTTTTTAAAACATTTATGAAGGAAAAATGTTGTTCCCATCACATTTATTATTAAAGTCATCTTCTTCTTCATTGATTTAATATAGTGATAAATATTGTATCGTGGACCTTTTATTGTGACATTATTATGCCGTGTGTTTTTGCTATCATTAAATCCTTAATGATGAGCATGTGAATGATAACATTTATATTTACCTGATTAGTTTAGACCAACGATTATGACAACAAGCATCAGGTAGATATCAACACTGAAGCAGGCGGTGCTGAAAATGGATTCTATATTATCCTTTTCACATAAAGGCGGTGCTGAAAATGGATTCTATATTATCGTTTCCACAGAGGGGGAAAAAAAAACTGGCCTTAAACTTCACATGATAGCTGCACAATAACGTTAAGGCAAATGCAGTCATTTGATTTGAAAAGAGTAAGAAGGGCCCTGTTCAACCTTAAACAAAATACAACACTGTTCATTTTTATGTAGTTAAACATCACATCCTTGGTCAAAATGAACAACAACAGATATACTGTAACAGAAGCCATTGTTTTCATTTGTGGTATAGTTTTTCTTGTCTTTGACAAAACCTGGCATGTTACTCCAACACTAACCTGTTAAAGGCAACATAAACAATCTAGCCACTGTTGCTTTCCTTTTGCAGGATTCAGCCATTTTAATGCCGAACTAAGTTTCCGTCATTGCTATTTTGCATGGGCACTGTCGCTGCATCCTTGGGTAAATGTCACCCCTGACCAGTTTTGGGAATCACGGCGTTAGAATAAATGGTGTTACTAACGCCGTTTTTTTTAGTGACGGGCAATCTAGCTAATTACTATTTCCATCGTTGCAACGCCGTTACCGATACTGACAATTAAATGTGTCGTGTTACAAACTGAAGCTACTCATTGAAGCTGTTGTCATCCGACTCAGCTCTCAGCCACAGAAGCTGCAGATTTGGTGAGGGAGGAGGGAGGGGCGATACAACTGCATAAGTGATGATGATTGGCTCTCTAAGGTAGAGTGAGAGTTCGTAAGCCAGTCAGAGGCAGTGTTCAGTTTACACACAAACAACACACGCACTCAGCAGCCTCTCACACACAAACTAGCTGAGGTAAGCTGCAGCAAGGCGAGTCTGGAGGGAAAGTTAACGTTTTCAAAGTGGAAGGACAGACACCACTTTAATCTCCATGTCTGTTGTAAGCAACTCTAATCTAATGAAGCATCTCTCAGCGGCACACGCTTCTACAACACTAGTGGTCAAAAACACCGTTGTGACACCTTGTGACACAGACTGAGCTGAACTCAATGATAGGCAGGTATGTTGTGGAGAACATGCTCCCGCTGTCAACAGTTGAATCAGACTCCTTCAGTGCCCTCATTGGCGAAATACCGGGGAGAGCAGGTGCCAGTCTGCCATGCAAGAAAGACATTTTCTAAATACATAGATGCCGAGTACACTAGAAGGAATGCCGAGCTCAAAAGGGGGGATAATTAAAAATAACGCAATAATTACTTTTCCTGGTAACTAGTTACTTTTATAGTGGAGTCATTCCGTTACTAACTCAGTTACTTTTAGGGAGAAGTACCTAGTAACTATAACTAATTACTTTTTTAAAGTAACGTGCCCAACACTGCCCCTGACACGGCTGTGGAGATAGGTCTAGTAAATCTATCTAATTAATTACAGGATTTGTAATTAATTAATCTAATTAATCGCATTTTAATCTCATATCTGCTAAAAGTACCCAAATAAAGAATTCGAATTCTAGGACATTACAAAATTGTATTGCATGACTAATCAATTGAATACACTAAGAACAGAAGAACTTGCCGTTCAAAGGCCCTAGCAACGATGTGCTCGCCTCGCTCCCCTGAGTCGCGTCCATGTCTGTTGTCACCCTGCTTTGACTAGCGACTAGGGCTGTAAGATACACCAAACTCACGATTCGGTTTGTATCACGATTTTTGACCCACGGTTCGATACAAATCTCGATTTTTTTTTCTTTCTATCCATCCATCCATTTTCGTCCGCTTAGCGGGTCGCGGGGGCAGCTGCCTGAGCAGGGACACCCAGACTTCCCTCTCCCCGGACACTTCCTCCAGCTCTTCCGGGAAGATCCCAAGGCGTTCCCAGGCCAGCTGGGTGACATAGTCACACCAGCGTGTCCTGGGTCTTCCTCGGGGTCTCCTCCCGGTGGGACATGCCAGGAACAACTCCTGAGGGAGGCATCCCGGGGGCATCCGAAACAGATGCCCGAGCCACCTTAGCTGGCTCCTCTCGATGTGGAGGAGCAGCGGCTCTACTCCGAGCTCCTCCCGGGTGACAGAGCTCCTCACCCTATCTCTAAGGGAGCGCCCCGCCACCCTGCGGAGGAAACTCATTTCGGCCGCTTGTATCCGGGATCTTATTCTTTCGGTCATGACCCAAAGTTCATGACCATAGGTGAGGGTTGGAACGTAGATTGACCGGTAAATCAAGAGCTTCGCCTTTCGGCTCAGCTCTCTACAGACTGGTACAACGACTGCATTACTGCGGCCGCTGCACCAATCCGCCTGTCAATCTCACATGCTGGAGGTCCTGGCTCGAAGGAGCCAACAAGACTACATCATCTGCGAAAAGCAGAGATGAAATCCAGTGGCTCCCGAACCAGATCCCCTCCGGCCCGTGGCTGCGCCTAGAAATTCTGTCCATAAAAATCATTAACAGAACCGGTGACAGAGGGCAGCCCCGCCGGAGTCCAACATTCACCCTGCTTTGACTAGCGACTAGGGCTGTAACGCTACACCGAAATCACAATTCGGTTTGTATCACGAATCTTGACCCACAGTTCGATACAAACCTCGATTTCTTTTTTCTTTCTAAATTAAACATTTTATTTATGTAACATTTCAATAACGTATGTATATGATACTTGTCTGATAGTATCAGAGGTGCAGTATTGTGGAGGGCGTGTTTATCTGATGGTCTGTTAACTGCACAGATCCCTCACTCAACTTAATACAGAGAAATGTCCCACAAAACAACTTTACAGAACCAAACGAAGGTAACGTAGTAACTGTAACTGTCTTTGGCAACAAGTTAAAAATACCACAGCTGCACGTGGAGAAGCGTCCTTCCTCCCGCCCGTCCTACTGACAGCGCGAGACAGGTTCGTTGATCTGAGTGTCGCCATTTCAGCTTCGATACTGTCTCGTAACAGCCCTACTAGCAACACAGGTGGGAAGTGACAAACACTAGTGTTGTGTCGGTCGCGAACGTCTCGTTCAAAAGAACGAATCGTTTGAGTGAACGAAGTGAACGGAATCACTTGAGGAACTGATTCGTTCCTTTCTCAGTTCAGTTGAGCTCAGCAGCGAGCATGCTGGCCGGGAGTGGAACTGCCGAACGTGATTCACGTTCAGGTCGTTCGCGAACGACTGATTCACTCATGATTCGCGTCGCTGAGGACGTGAATCTCGTTCACCTACTGTGCTGAAAGAGGCGCTGTGTCAGTCAGTCACTCACTCAGGGCAGAGAAGTAGGAGAGGAGAGAGATTCACCTTCAGTAATCATACTGCTAAAACTAGTGATTTGTTGCTAACATCAGTAGCATCATGTTGTGATTTTACACAGTAAAAAAGTAAAAGTTACTCACGTTCACGTCAATCACGTTCGCGAACGTGATTCACGTCCTCAGCATGTCGTTCGCGAACGTGATTCACGTCCTCAGCATGTCGTTCGCGAACGACTGATTCACTCATGATTCGCCTCGCTGAGGACGTGAATCTCGTTCACGTACTGTGCTGGAAGTGGTGCTGTGTCACTCACTCACTCACTCAGGGCAGAGGAGGTGATTCTCGTTCAGTAACTGTACTGCTAAAATTAGCGCTGTGTTCAGGGTTCCCGCGGGGTCTTAAAAAGTCTTAAAAGCATTGAATTTATGAATTTGGAAATAATACCTTAAAAAGA
>CAEMYA010000922.1:50382-63957 GCA_903131615.1 Diplodus sargus | reverse complement strand
ATTTTTGATATGAATGGTCTTAAAAAGGTCTTAAAAAGTCTTAAATTTCACTTGAAGAAACCTGTAGGAACCCTGTGTGTTGCTAACATCAGTGTAGCATCATGTTAAGTGATTTTACTGTGCACAGAGGACACTTTCACCGTGTAATAATTTTAGTGCATGTATACCACTCAAAGCAGCGCTGCGTCTCCCGCGAATGATTGTGTACTATAGTCCGTGAACGCACCGTCCCTCAGTAAGTGAACGTGAACCTCAGGGCTCAATCACGAACTGAATGACGGATCGTTTGGCTGTTTGTTCAGGGAGTTGGTGAGCACTGAACGATTCGGTGAATGAATCTTTTGAACGAATCATTTTAATGAACTGATTCTAGAGATTCAGTACAGTAAAAAGAACTGCCGTTCCCATCACTAACAAACACGTCTGGACAAGTTCTTCGGTGCTAGTGCTACAGTGACGTGCCACTGCCAAGTAGCCTACGGATCATTCAAATTTAAAATTCTTGCGCATTGAATTGCCACTCAGAATCTCAGAATTAATTGCGTTAATTTTTATAACGCGTTAATTTGCAGTATAATTAATTAATCTAATTAACGCGTTAAACTGACAGCCCAAGTATAAACACAATGTATACTGGTATATCTGGGACTCTTATTGTCGAAGGTAAATCACAATGAACTGCTACTGATACGTGAGAAAAATACAAAGTTGACAGCACTTGTTTTGATCCAGACATCAAGGCCTTTTTTAATGGGCATTCATAAGCCTCAGCTACAGGAATAAAAAGTGATGTTAAATCACACAAGCGTAGGCTTTGTGTTAATACACTCATATTTACTGACTAACATGATAGCCTGGCCTTTATTCCTCATCCTGTCTTGTACACTGACTGTGACCCTTTCACCGCTCCCCTCCTCACCCTCTTGTGCTTGTGAATTTCTTTCAGACCTGACAGATTCGCAGCCAGTGGTACCTAACATGAATTATTACTTTACTGTGATACAATGATGTGCCTGTGATAATCAGATGTTGCCTGCACTGTTTCACCCGCTGTCTTTTCTTTCTTCCTCACAAACTGTCTTCGTAAAGTAATTGCTGATTCAATGAGCCATTTATATGACCCTTTGTACATTACATTGATGAGATGGTAACTTAAGAAACATATGTCAGAAATTGGATGTGGTTGGATGCATGCTAAACAACATTCACCTGTTTTAACAGCCTTTAAATATGAAAGGTGGCAGCTCTTTTGTTCCTTCCTGGTGTTTTGGCAGCGCCTTTTTCAGTGCACTGTGCAGATTATCATACTGCCTTGCTATGCTTAAAACGTTGGCATATTGCAGTGATAGCGAGCACAAATGACAATCGACAAAGTGCAAGGCTTGTTAGAAAAAGGTGCTCAGAAATGATATCTGTCAGAGATTTCTTTGAAAGCTAAAGGTGGCTGTCTCGTATTTCTCTATGAAAAACCCTGAATATTCTATTAATTAATTCCCTGGTAAGAGCAGCTTATGTTTATGAATTATTTTATGGTCTGCTTTATGGTCTTATGAATAGACTAGATCCAAATCTCTTAACCTTGCTGTCTTGATCTTTCTAGGAAGGTGTGATCCGTGGTTTTTCTCGGTGGAGGACAGTAGCCATAGTAGCATCAGTAATGTTGGTGGCAACTATTGTTTACTACAGGAAGACACGCTGAGACATCAGACCTCACCATCGTGACTTCAGTCCCGTCTCCTGGATGGACACAGCTTGTTAATGAAGACATTTTCTGGACATTGATTACAACCATCCCTCAACCTCCATCTCACGAGCCAGAAGGAGTCAAGTGCTGAACTTGAAAGGGGAAAAACCTCCTCTCTTCTCAGGTTTCCAAGTGCATGTACAGCTGCTTACCACCATCTCCATCACCCTTCACCAGCAACTATTCATTAGATTTCATGGAATTACAAGAGATGCTGCAAAACACCCTCTTGCCGCTATATTGAAGATTAGAAGATCTTGTGCCTTAGCTTAACAACGTCTTAGGCTCACATCAGTTCTGGGTGCGTCCAACTCAGTGATCCCCATCAAACTTGTATCAAGTCATACATAAAGATCTGTGTGTCTGACATAGTTTTTGTATTAAAACAAGTTTAACTGGAATGGCACTCAGCATAGTGGACCAAGGACCAAGTGTCCCCTTTAATGATATCAGGCCAAATCCAATAACCGCCTCAAATTGTACTCACTCACAGATACCATCCATGTCTATTATTTTCTCATCAGGATTCATGCATTATTCTCTGGGAACCTAACAAAAACAACACCAAAAGACATCATTGTGCAATGTTTTATGGAAATCCATTCAGATGTTATTATGTAATCCTGCGGAAAGACAAACCAATAAACAAACCGACACAGACATAAGCAAAACACAAACTCATTGGTTGAGTTAAAGACACCCATTTCTTCACATTCAAATTCAAGAATATACGACTATACAAATAATTTTCATTTTAAAGGTTTAACAGCTGGATACAAGATGTCTCCTTTACTGTTAAGTCGAATATCAGTATATGTGCACTGGAGGCATCAAGTTTCTACATCACATTTTTGTATGTTGAATATTTAGCAATGAATGTGCAAAGAGCCTTTTAGTTTCAAACTCTGCACACACATCATTCTACACATTGAATCTCATTTTTTTAATGCAGGGGGACTTTAATTTTCTCCAGGTCTTGTGTGTGAGCAAATTTTGGATTTGTCCTCAGAGACCTAAAAAACAGTCTAATGATAAGTCAGCCAGTCAAAATTCAACAAATCACTGAGCCGAATGTCCTGTAGATTCATGAAGTTTGCATGTGCTGTACATTTAACAAATGTAATTTTGGCCAAGGGGTAGCCATGTGTATTCTTTGTTTCTGAGATCATGTTTCCTTTGATATTCAGATGGATGAGAGTAACTGCGGTTATGGAAAAGTTAAAATCACACCTTTTTCATAGCAGACATTTGGATATTTCGTAACACGAAAAGCAACAGTTGTTTAATAACATTGGTTAGATACCATTTAACTTTGCCAGATCCAGTTACTTGCTTTGAGCATGCTTGCCTACTGGCATGACTTACTGGGACCCTTACATGGAACAGTATGTGGCTAATTACTCTTACAAGTACATTATCTATAACGGTATCCATCCTCCGAACAGGCAGGGTCTATAACGGTATCCATCCTCCGAACAGGCAGGGTTTAAACTGGGACCACAAGATGTTGATTTAAGTCTGAATTGATATATTCTATGTTAAAGTTGTATACCTTAACTGGACACGTGTTTCAGCCGAGTACTCACACAAGACATATTACATTGTTACTTGCCGTGACAGAGTGGCTTAGATTCATCTGTGCTTATCCTGCTATATCAAGTCAAGGTGATTGCTGTGACCTTTCCAACAAAACAAGGTATTAGATTAATAAAATTAGTTGATGCATCACAATTGTCGTTAGTGTTCAGTTGTCCTACTGTTGAAGCAGACATTAAAGCATACCAAGTGACAGAGATAAAGCTTACCCGTGGCCTGAACATGATAGTCAAAGTTATAGTTAATGTTAAGAGTGACCAGAGGCAGCATGCTTTCGGCAAAGCAGCAGTTATCTTCAGTCTGATGTGATAATAATATCACACCAACTTCATGGTTAGAATGTACAATGCTGCCCTATATGAAGCTGCCTTATATAAAGTTACCTTTCATTTAACTATAAAGTATCTCAGAAACACATTGACAGTACCATGACTTTCTCTGCAGAGCCTCAGTTAGACTGCGTTGCCATCGACCACTGTTAGAGCCGATTTCTGCTTGTCTGTTTGTAAAACATCCAGTTGTCACTAGTTAATCTTCCAAACCAAATAATAAGTCAATCTTTATACATTTCTTCAAAGTGTTAACGTTAGGCTTCAGCTCACAACAGAACTGAAGCTGTGTTAAATAATATTTCTTACCAAAATACTTATTCGGAGAGTTGTTGTTGATTTACTTTTATATACACAACCCTTTACCTTTGCCTTTTTATAGTATATATATATAATAACAAAAAAACAAACAAAAAAAGGATATTTTCTAACTGAAGCAAAATTTTTCTTTAAACTGATAATTCAGCTAAATTAATTTCCTTTGTTTTACAATGTTGTCTTTTCTGTGCAGAAATGAATGGTTCTTTGGACACTGGAAATAAGTCATCCCCCACCCAACTCTATTGATATGATCAAGTCTGTTTACAGAAAGTCAGTCTGTTATTACATTTTTACTGTCCTGTATGGTTGGTATTGCCACTGGGTGTCATGAGCTGTCATTGTACTTGTGTCATGAATATTAATCATGACCTTAACTAAAGTGGTTTGGACTTGTCATTATGTCACTGGGTGTTATTACACTGACAAATGTTTCTGTATCAGTGTCATGAATACTTTTCTCGAACCTTGACAAAGATGGTAAAATTTTGACTTCTTATTGAGATGTCAATTGAGGAGTTCTATTTGTTGCTAACTGCTAATTGCAGTTGCTATTTGCAGTTGCTAAACTGCTAATTGCTGCTTACTGTAGCTAGCTGTCGGCAGCTAGTTAGCTTGGTTAGCTGTTGAGCTAAGACTCCTGTTTGCAGACTCAGCCTGATTCAACCACTGCACTGTGAACTTGCTTGAATTGCCCATTGGCTCATTTATCTAGCTGAATCTTGATTTCTGTTGGCATTAACAACAGAAGTAGTTGTGTAATTCTCTGTAACAGTATGTGTTAAGATGCCTCTGTCTTTCTGTAATCATCTCCCTGTTGTATGTGAGTCAAAAATCATCCTCACTCCTACATAATGATCTACATAATTTGTTATTAAGTCCTGAAGAAAAATTGATGCACGCACACTGCCCTTTTCTGACTTTAAGCCCCTGCCCCTCTGTAATCATGTGCACGTCCCTGCAAGTACAGATACAGGTGTGTTAACCATCTTAATGTGAGGGGTCAGCCCATGTTTACATTTTGTGGGTACATTTTTTTTCAGGCCTTAATAACAAATAATGTAGATTAATGAATGTAAAATGAATAAACAAAGTACTTGTAGATAGCTAACTACTTAGCTGTGTATCCTGTGTAGCTGTGAGTGATATGCAATTGCCATTTATTTTGTGTCAACAAATTATTGTCAACATGAGTTTATTCACGTTATCATAATACTGTGGTTTGGAAGACATGCAGTTCAGCTGCAATTCTTAAAAAGCAATTAAACGCTGGTTTATTATTATGTTATTTATTGGAGGGCAAGTGCAAACTAGAAATACAGGCTACACATCTAAAAAATGTGACAAAACCAAGAAATGACTACCGTGACTGTTGGAAGGAACAGCAATGTTTACAACAGCAAAGTC
The DNA here is from genome assembly GCA_903131615.1 of Diplodus sargus. NCBI lineage: Eukaryota > Metazoa > Chordata > Actinopteri > Spariformes > Sparidae > Diplodus > Diplodus sargus. The sequence goes on along the minus strand of CAEMYA010000922.1, from coordinate 58,563 downwards.
AGCGTAAACTCAATTTCTGGAAGAAGTTTAAGAATTGTGGCAAGATAAACAGCCGACACAGACGGCCGTCAGATTATTAGATTATTCTTAACTCTCATTAACAAGCAGTTAGTTTAACAAGCACAAATGGGTGCTCTTCTGAAATATGACTCATATTTAAGCACGTGGAAAAAGTGGAAGGCGATTTGTTAAAAGAAAGTTATGTTAATGGATTTATAACCCGCAAAGGTTCAAGTTGCTCCACTGTCACGTCTTATCTACGTGCACGGTGGAGTTCTCGATGAGGCGGCAGCTCCCCCCCTTCTCTCTCTCTCTCTCTCTCTCTGTGAGAGACAGAGCGGAGCCGCAGCAGACAGAGAAGCGGCTTTAGGCTCAACACACACACAACATCTTATTACGTACGAAGTGCGTATGGTAACCGTGGTCGTGGCGTTTTTAAACCGCTGTTTTTTTCACATCCTTTTGTACACCAGGAATTTATTTATTCATTAAAAAACACACATAAAAATGGCACTTTTTAATACGAGGCAAAAAGGGCAGGGGCTCAAGCACCTCTTGGGCCTCGTGTGCACGTGCCTGCCCACACAGTCTAGTTCTCTTCCTCCAGCTTGGTTCTTATGTGCAGGATTTCTACTTCATTTTGACACACATCCAATTAAATTTCTTTATGTACACATGCTGGTAGAAACCTCTGACTGTTGCAAAGTAAAAGAGAAGAATATTAAAGTTATTTAGGTTTTTAGATTTGTAATAATTTAGATTTTATAATTTAAATTAGACACACAGAAAGAACCAGACTTTAAGACTGTTCTCTGCAGTTCTCTGCGAAACCTGGTTTATAGATAAAGAAATTATCATTTTATTGAACTTCTTGCTTATGGGATCTGTCAGTGGCTTTCAGCAGACCTCGGTTCTTTTATCTGGTGCCACATGAGCTTTTGTCAAGTATTTTTGCTACCAAATTGATCTCGCACTTTTTAAAGGGATATCACACCATTTATATGTTGTTTTGTGGTGTTTTTTAATATGTGATCTGTGATCATTTTATTGTTAGAAAAATTAGTTGATTGGACATTTCTGTTAATAAATTTAAATTGTGTAACACCACTCATCACTCATTGTGTGAATGTTCTGAGACATCTATTCCATGAGATATCTAGTCAGTCATAAGCTGCTGACTTCAACTGACAGTCATGTTAATGCAGGTGTGATGTGGGGAACACAAAAATGTAATTTATCATTTGGGGAAAGGCCTCAAGGGTGGAGGTAAGTAATTTACATCATTAATTTGATAAACTTGAAAAACACTTTATTTCAAACAGTGTTTGATAGTCAATCAATACATCTTTTTTTCTGTCAGTGAAAATACACCTGTCCACTGCAAAGGATGTTTTGCATCAAAGGGTATATACTGCCTATTGCGCCTTTATTTAGATGAAATCTGAAGACTATGTAATATTGCTGTTTAATAAAACTATTCAAGTGTAAATTATATAATGATTTTAAATAAAAGATGCTAAATACAGTAGATCTTAACAGTCAGAATATATGATCTGGTGCATAACTTCCACCAGAGTAGACAGATATTTTGAGTCACAAAAAAAATAAAAAAAAAATAAGAGAAAAATGTCAAAATCTATATGGAAGTATTTATCTGATTTCCTTCTTTTTTTTACCTGCCTGTTTTTCTAAACACAGGAGTAACGGTTAATTCAGAGGTCTTTGATGTATCTAGTCTTCACTTAGCTATTTTGAATGTATGATGACATATCTCAAATCTCCAAATGACAATGATCTACAAAGACAATCATTTGGAATTGTGGACAGGGTTGGGGATCCACCACCTGTGATCGGGACAAATATTTGTCCACTGTAGTGGACATTAGCATACAAAGATTAACGGGCATTAATCACAAACAGTGACCCTGCTTGTAATGTTTTATAATTATTACTTTATTCCAAAATCTTCTATCAAATGAATGCAAACTGTTGCTTTACATGTAACAGGAAGCATCAACACACACAAAATGTGAAGGTGCATTCAATAAAGATATTCACACTGGAACTGCTGGACATTCAAATAACCAAATACAACACCTAAACCTCTGCAATATGACTTTTGGCAGTTGTGGAAAGCCCTATACACCCTATTTTTGACTTACTATCCCACTGCAGTTTATTTTACCAACATCCTAATCCTTATCTTTAGGTAGCAAAGTCTTTCTTCTCTTCTTTTCACAGAGGCATTATACCCTGAGATTCTTGTTGTGTTCAAGGGATCACAGGGAAATACGCTTGTTGTCTTTTTTTTAACAAAATGACGATCTTTCATCATTGTTTTTGGTGCTCCACAGTAAAATAACTACCATGCCATTTTTTTTCCTTTTACCAGTTTCTTAGGTTTCTTAGGTGCTGCTCTCATCTATAGTTACTGGTGCTGTCACTTTACTCTAAACAAACAAGAAAGTCAAACATTTTCTCCTTGTGTAAAGTAGGCTCTTTTTGGGGAGGAAAAAGAGCATGCTCTGGGTGTTTGTTCAGTAAATGTAAAGGCTCTTACTGAAAATGACAGGATGGAACATTATACCCAGTACAGGTGTCATTCTCCACTCTGTATTTCACTGCAGAGGACAGAGCTGGACGAATGTCATAGACTGAGTGCAGTCTGGCTAGAAATGCAGTCAGGCACTGGTTTACACCATGCAGGAAGGAGTGTTTGGTTTCAGTCCTCAGACAAAGCAGAGCACACCTGGACACATCCATTTACTGCTCTCTCAGAGCTTCTGGCTCATCTCTTATGGAAGCTTGGACTGTGAATAATCTGAGAGAGCTTTGCAAAAGAGTCCACTGTGTCCACAGGTTCCTCTGTTTGGGCTCCGCTCTGTCCTGGCTGGTCAAGAATGTCCAGTTCAGGGTACAAGGCCTGATTTAGGGTGCTGATCCTGGGGAGGAATTGGGCCAGAGCTGGGAAGTCTCTGTCTCGACCTTGTAGCCTCTGTCTGTGGTTTCCTAGACTAAGCAGGACTCTGTGTCTGTCAGAGACATAGATGTTGTATCCGTCTGGCAAGATCTGCTCTTTGAAGGTGCAGTCATCTCTGTCGTAGGTGTGCTGGAGGAGATGGGAGAGGATTGCATTTAAAATGGTTTATGTTCTTTCAATACTGAGATTTTTTGATGATATAAAACTTAAGTTATTGCTTTTGTCACAAACCACTCAAACAAAAAGTTGGAGTGGTTGTGACAAAAACACATTTTTCTCACTGCACTGTGGCAAGTGTACTGAGAAACCAAAATAGATCCAGGTACGATTGTTTTTTATTTAAAACATTTTCAACATAAATATCAAATGTTGCATGGGGATTCAGTACTCAAATAGAAACAGTTGAATATAATATATATATGAAATATGCTTATTAAAAAAGACCAAAAAATAACTCAAAAAAGGTCAAGCCTTTTTTTTTTTTACAGAATTAACGAAAGGCTATGTAATAAAACAAGCAAGTAATATAACATGATGACAAGGATAGTTATATTTTGCAAAAGCATAATGAAAGAAATGACAGCTTCTTCTGTAACTGTCTTAAATGGTCAGATGATATTGTCCCATATCAATCTCAGGCCCATTCATTGAATTGTATCTTGACTGACTTTGTAATATCTGCAAATATCGTATCATTGTCGAAAGAATCAAAATAAAAATGTAATGTAATGAAAGTGGTGATTTGAACCCCTATTATGTATGCTCAGGACTTGGGCTTACTACGATACTTGGTCTAGTAGGACATTTTGATTTTTGAAAAACATGGATTAATTCATATTTGTATGTGCCATTGGCACCATTTAAGCATTTATATAATACAAGCATGTTCACATTACTTATGTATAAGTTGGCTTTCTTATCAGAATTTAGACAGAGTGGCGATGGCCTGACAGGTGGGCAAGAGAGCTAACAAATAAGAAACCACTGGTTGAGCCACTGTTCGACATTTGTAAGCATGAAACCACTGGATATTTTTACATCACAACATTTTCCAGCTGTGTTTGTCCAAACAAAACTGAATATTTTGGATGAAAAGTTGAGACGATTTCCAGCCTGTTTATTGAAGCATGTTAACCAAATCGTAAATCTTGGTTTTTGTGCCTAAACTTCATCAGAGTATAAACACAGCATTGTCCCAACATAAAATTAAAAAAGTAAAGATACATTTTTTCAACATATATGTGGTTTCATGGTTTGCAGATATGTACATTGCCAACATATGTTCTGGTGACTGTGTTGCCACTCACCTATTGTGGCTAATGTTAACCAGTGCTAGCAAACACACATTGTTAGGGTGAGTTTGCTGAACTCTAATCTACATGTGGAGAGATGAGGTCAATTGCAATCTTTGAAGAAACAAAAAAGAAACTATTTTATTACATTTCATTGATTAAAAATTCATTTTGAGATATATTTAGTTTGTTTAATCAATAACCTCAATCTTAGTTAATTATGTTTGTTAACCACTGGTATACATAGAGGTTAGGAAGTAGCTCAGGCAGCAACATGAATCCTAAAATTAGAATTGCAGCTTCCATGTGAATTGCATGAATGCTGGTTTTAGATTGAAGCCCTTTAATTTAAAAAAACAAAACAAACATACGTAAGTGGTGCTGCAAGTTCTTCGATGGCTGTTTACTTTAGCCAAAGAGAGCTAGCCAGAGGCCAAGGTTGTTGTTGCTGCTGCTGGGACTTTTCATTCAGGTTTTTCACTTTGCAAACACATCCTACCCTCTACCATGCCGGACAAAGGTTGATGAACCTCTGTCTGAATGAATGCCTGACTGGCATGCAGTGTTTTATGAACATAGAAGCTGACTAACAACATGTATGAAAAGCAGCAAAAGACCTTAGGCCAACAGGAATCTTTCTGAATAGCCTTAGAAGTGTTCCTGAATAACACTGGTTGTATAATGTTTGCGGCATTGCTACATTTTGAAAATGATCAATTGATCAAAGGATTAAAATTATTTCTTACAAAAATACGATTGATAATTAATGTGGAGACACATTTGTATCTTTGTAGTCATATTGTGTGAGAAGTCACATTTTCAGTGGTTGATTTATTTATGTATGGAATTCAAAACAGACAATATTAATTAAATCATATAGAAGAGTCTACAAAAGGGCTCAAAAAGCAAAGTGGACATCTAGAAAATTCTAACTTACAATGTGTGATAGCTGGAATACTAAATACATTTGCAGTTGAAATGGCAGTTAAAGTGGGAGTACTGAAAGTTGAATTTGCAACTCAAACTACTGAATCAAGTTAAAAAAAAGACTTTGACTGATTCAACTGAACTTAAAGAACTGGTAGGAGTTGAAGTGGCTGCTGTAGAGTGAGATATTAAAGCAGTTGAACTGTCAGGTGTGGGAAACCCAGTGGAAACCCAGAAAGGCCATTTTGCTCTCTAGTCACAGCCACTCAACCAACCTCTTCTGTTGAGTTACCTAAAGGATCTGGGTTTATTGAAAATAATGTTTATTTGGCCGTTAAAAACTGATATACTTGGATGCAATATTGCCCAATGCGCAAATTTTTTTTTAAAAAACATCTCACATTCTTAAATGGAGTGAACTGCATGACACTATTATGTGTAGATAGGTAGTTATTTGTTTTAAAAGTTGATGTGATCTAAAACATACACGGCACAAAAGGTGGATGTAATCTCAGTGATGCCACCCCTAGGTTTCTAAAAGGTCAGTGTGATGGCATTGGCAACAACAATGCCAATGTAATAATCAGACAACCAATTTGACCCATTTATTTGGCTCAACAAGCCCAGAAACTTAACTGGAAACGTGACTGGACTGGAGCACAAGGCAGTTGCTGATCTGACTGTCTGGAAATATGTGATGGGCAGAAGGGTGACGGGGGAATCGGTGACAATAGTGTGAGACAGGTGACGTTTTTGAAAAAAAGAGTATGCTTGTGTACTATGGTGCTATGAAATGTATCTTATTTCAAAGGGAATTATAATCTAAAACTAAACTCCTATAAAACAACAATATGAATGACAAAGTCACATCAATCATAAGTGAATCATTCAGCCATTGAAATTCAAAGTTATTAAATCATTTGATAATTAATGTGCATATTACATTTATATAGACCATTATGGTGTTCATGTATTTTTTATATTTCATCTGCAAAAAGTAGTAAAAAAAAAAATCTTAAATGCTTTGAATAAACGTGTTTAATCTTGGTTAAATAATTGTTCAGTTGTAAAATGGTACATCTGAGCATAGAAGTCATAGTAGAATTCAAATTTGACTATATAATACATGTTTGTACTGTGATTGCACATGTATTTATTAGATTATCTTACCAATGTGGATGAGCTTAATTAGTTATCATTCTGCAGTAGAAAGACAATATTCTGTTGTTTTACCTCACAATTCATTTAAGTTAAATATGAAAACATAAATTAATGAATACGTTTTGCCCAGATAATAACATTTACCATTCATTGTTAGGTCATTGATAGACAACAGAAGCAAAAATTAATTGACAACTGGTTGTCTCTGAAATCCTTACCGATGAGTACAGTCTTCCATCGGCTTCTATGCAGAGAAAGCGCGCCGTCGCTGCACCTCTGATGACAACACAGCCTGGATCTACTGGACGGATCTCCAGCAGGCCTGCAGTTCAAATGATTGTCAGAATGAAAATCCCATCAATCTATTTCCAGCCATTGTGGTGATTTACTGACAAGAATCCCAATTTGCAGGCTGTTGAATCTGTGCTTATAAATTCTTGACTTACTGTGCAGGGTTTGGTCTGAAGAGCTGTGGACCTGTCCATCTCCACTTATTAGCAGGTGCAGTCCTGTTCTAGCGGCGTACAGGTGCCTGAATCGAACTACCTGTCCCCAGTCGTTGGTGATGTGGGGCCCCTGGTCTGATAGGGGCATACAAACAACTCCAACAGAAAAAAAAGTATTGGCCAGAGATACAATGACCAAGAAGAGCAGCATGATTTGTCAAATACGGTGTAAGCTCTCTGTTGCTGCTCCCTCCAGTTGGCCATGTGAAGGTAGCCTCATCCTAACACAGCCTTTTCAATGTGTCCCTTATCAGCTACTGATAACCCCCTTTCCAAATCCAGTTCCCAGAAGCAAACCACAACACACCCCTGCACGACATCCAACTGAATCATAGTTCTCTGCTAGCCCCAGACGAGTACCAACTTGGGCCCCTGTCGTGTCTTTAAGCACTTCATTCAAAACTCTGGTAATTCGTCCTGATGTTAAATATTCACAAACATCCTCACTTTATAAATAAACTTATGACATTTTAAGGAAAGTAATGTGGACAAATACGCAAATTTCAATTTTTGAATTGGTTAGAATTACTGCTCATCAAGTATTTTGCATGCAGAATTTACACAAGGTCATAACCATGTATATAGTTTTTACTTTATGGATAAGCAAGAAATCATAGGCATACACTTATTTGAGGATGGTGTTTGGCTAAATCTCTCAACGCAGGACACAACTTGGCTACCTCTCCACGGACTTAACATGTCTCCATCTGGCATGCCACTAGGCTACATACACACCACATAAGCTACAGCAAAAATGGCCTATTCCTCCATAGGTCAAGTATGAATCATTAAGATTGCAGCACATGCCAAAATTAGGTCTATCAGCAGTGGTAGTGCAGTAATGTGGGGGAAAAAAACAACAACATTTGGCCTACAGAGTCGCCTACAAATCAGAAGTAGACCTACTTTTTTTTTAGCTACCTTATTTTCATTTTGATGCTACTTTGTTCTGGAGGATTATATATTTTACATACAAAATGTGGTGAGCACTATTGTAGATCAGCATTGAATTGACCAACAACTGTAATAGTGTACCTGTAGTAACAAGCCAATATTATAATAATGTAGCCTCAGATTTACTTTTTTAACATTTTAAGAAAATGTAGCTAATGTGTATACATTTTGGAAACATTTTCAATGCATGTAATGGATAGACATGTAATGCAATTTTAACTGTAGTTTTACTCCTTTAGTAGTATTAAATGAGATATTGATAGGAGCAGCAGTAGTAAGGTGATAGTAGTAATGAACTTTCGTTCGTGCCTATAGATTGTATATATATATATATATATATATATATATATATATATGTATA
>CAEMYA010000922.1:11149-43870 GCA_903131615.1 Diplodus sargus | reverse complement strand
CACTGCCAATCAGAACGGCCATTCAGCTGGCACACAACCAATCAGAGAATCCAATGGCTCAGACGTCCGACAGCCCTCCTCCTCAGACTTCGCATGCTCAATCGGAGCAGACAACATCCAAAGGGCGCCGAAAGCTTCCAACTCATGTGAACACACCGAACAGACATGTTCTCGACCTCGTCCGAGTCTCTCCAAACGCTTCAGACGTCCAACGGTTGGGCCGGTGTGTTTCTGCCTTTAAGCTCTTTCTGCCTTTAACTTTTCACCTTTCAGCCTTTTTTCACCCTTAAGCTCTTTCAGCCCTCTTACTCCACAGCCTTTTGAGCCTTTTCACATGTTCATCTTTCTGCATTTTCAGCTCCTTCAAACATTCAGCTTCATGTTCAGCAATTAAAATGTTCAACCTTTTCAACTCTTTCAGCCCCCTTGCCCTTTTCTGCCTTTTCAGCTTTTTAAAATATTCATGTTTCTTTTGAGCTACAGACACAATTTCAACTTTATAATATATAAATATGCTAGTGATAACCCTTACAGTTTTTTCAAAAATCGCAGGGGTTTAGCAGGCATTTTGCCATTCATTTTAATAGGGACATGTTCATCTTTGACTTGGCTCCTGCTCCACCATGTGTGAAGCCATTTTAAGCTCTTTCTGCCTATAACTTTTCTCCTTTTCAACCTTTTTTCACCTCTTCAAGCTCTTTCTGCCCTCTTACTCGGCAAATTTTCTCCTTTTCAGTCTTTTTTCATCTTTTAAAGCTCTTTCTGCCCTCTCACTCGAGAAACTTTTCGGTCTTTTCAGTCTTTTTGTCACCTTTTTGTCACCTTTTTAAGCTCTTTCTGCCTTTAACTTTTCACCTTTTCAGTCTTTTTTCACCCTTTTAAGCTCTATCAGACCTCTCAGCCTTTTCAAATATTCATCTTTCGGCCTTTTCAACTCCTTCAAACATTCTGCTTCATGTTCACCTATGAAAATCTTCAACTTTTTCAAGTCTTTTAGCCCTTTTCAACTTTTCTGTCTCTTCATCTTTTTAAAATGTTCATCTTTCTGCCTTTTCAGCTTCTTCATACATTCAGCTTCATGTTCAGCTACAGAAAGTGTTCAGCTATCAACACGTTCAACATTTTAAGCTCTTTCGGCCTTGACCTTTTCAACTTTTCAGCTTCTGAACTTTTTCAGCTTTTGAACTTTTTCAGCTTTTCGGAAGTACATTCAGCAGATTTAGCTACAAACTTCAGCATTCACACTGTATTTTCGTAGGAAATGCACATTTTTCTAGTTGTTACATATTGTTTAGTTTTGTGGAGGACCTAACCTACAGTAACAATGGAAGCTACTAGCAGCGTCATCGATGGACCCAGCCGGACCCGTTTGAGCCATCAGAGCCAGAAACTGACTCTGAGTCAGACACTGATAGTGCTCAGCCTCGTTCCTCACAGTCCATGTTTTACATTACACACAAACATAAAACCCCAGTCTACATATAATTCCTTGTCATAGCTATATTGGTGCACATATAAATATAATATGTGGATTATCATTGTGCTGTCAGATGGACTCGGGACTCAGGCAAAATCATGTCATGATTAAATGCAATAACATCTGCTAACATTACATGGACATGACAGGATGCACGATGTAAAATCACCTTCAGGATTGGCACCTTCAGCAAAATGCATTTAATAGCCCATGCACTTTGTGTCCGAGCCGGCTGGGCGACACATTAACCAGGGTTCTCCCCAGACGGTGGAACAGCAGCGCTGCGCCGCTATACTCATCCTTAATGTTAGCTGCTTTACAGTGGGTGTTTGTGGGCTGCAGCGATCTTGTAAAAAAAAAAAAAAAGCGCCCGCCTCTGGCGGTGACGAGCGTCCGACCGTTCCCTGGCTGATGGCGATAACGACCGGGATAACGACCAGGTCGGGCTCGGACAGAGAATCTAAAGTCTGGCTGGTGGCGGGGATGAGAGCACCTGTTGTCGGCAGGACGGTTGCAGTGACGGTGACGGTACACGTCATGTTAATGACGTCGGTGTTTCCCCAGGTGTTCCCTGAAGGTGTTCCCCTTGTCCTCCTAAACCCGCGGACAGTTTATAATCATATGGATGCTGTTATAATGTGTAGTGATTGAGATCCTGACCCACCAAACCAAACATCCTGGACAGTGACGGAGTGAAGTTTTTCGCGCTAAATTGCATAATTATACATAATCACCATCAGGAAACAGGACGCTGTCTGACTCTGTCACTCGCGGGGACGGAGGCTGTTTTCTGGGGGAAAGTTCCCTGAAGTCTCGGTCAGGAGAGCTGACGGTCGCGGGTGATTTATTTTCGTCACAAACACTCGGTGAGTTAAAGTTTTTTCTGGTGACAAACGCTGTTTTCTGAGCAGAAATGTGATGACGAGTCGGGAGGACAGACAGGAGGACAGACGCTTCTCCACATACAGCTGCGGTATTTGTTTTCCTCATATAAGTTGCTAAAGACTGTTACAGTTACTATATTTTTGTCCGGTCATGTAACGTTGCTTTGTGGGACATTTCTCTGTATTTAGTTGAGTGAGGGACCTGAGCAGTTATCAGACACGCCCTCGCTCCGCGCCTCCGGATTATCCGTTCACACTGGGACGGCTCACCAATACAAACTGCCCTGATACTACCGCCACATACCGCCGGTGGGACCCGCCGTCAGCGGGACGGAGAGGGTCGGCTGCGGTGGCGCGGCCACATTATGCCGGAGGGACCCGCCGTCAGCAGGACGGAGAGGGTCGGCTGCGGCCACATAAGGCCGGTGGCACCCTTCATCAGGGGGTCGAGGGGGGTCCGGGGGCGGCCACATAAGGCCGTTGGCACTTGCTGTCGGCGGGAGGAGAGGATGCAAGCCGGGACGGAGAGGATCGGTTCGGCCCCAGTGACCAGCCTCAACGGACTCTGCAGAAATCCAGACATTACCTGGTGACAGTTGCTGAAACGATCAGGGAGAAAAGTGGACACTGCAGAGACGGTGTTGGTGGTGGTGTTTAACTCCCCACAGTAACGTTAGCTCCTCTTGACAAAATCGATCCACCGTTTCTTTACGTTGTCATCTGAAGGAAACTTAAATAAGCTAACAGCGCCGTCACCCTGCACACTGTGGCATCCAGGAAAGATGCAGGAGCGATGAGGAGGAAATGTGACTGTTTAGCTGACTGGTTGGCTGGTTAGGTAGCTGCAAACTATTGTAAGCAATGCTATCCAAGACTGGAGAGCGAGTGGGAGAACCGCTGAAGCTTATGCGCTGCAGGTATTTATACAACTTCTGCAGCAGGGCGGGGTTTATGCATAAGCCCCCCCATGATTTCTGACCCGCCCATGAAATCCTGAACACAGAAATGTTGAAAAACAGTTTGTGAGCCTAACTCCAAAATTAAATTCTAAATGGTCGAATGGCTTTTACATGTTTTAAGTAAACACATTAATGACCTGTTTAATGTGTTTAGAAGAAAATGGCAGATTTTGCTTTACACGGACTTTAAGATAACAGCGTCAAAATAATTTCGGTGGCACAATGTCCTGTTGTAGGATTATTGGTGTCTCTGTCACAGCCACTCCAACCCTTACCAGTGACTCCAAGATACACGTTTTCAAGACATAACATTGTTATGATGTAATGAGTTTTCTTTGTAGCTAATAGTTTACAAAGCCACTATTAACAGTTAATAAAACATTAATGTTTTTTACAGAAGGATGGTTACTTCTTGGATATTTATATTGCTGGCAGAGTAAACCTTCAGCTATTCCTATGGTTAGTGATTATGGTGTGGACCCAAAGCAGTTATAGGGAAATAACTCAAGTCAAGGCATTAGGGGTGGGCGATACTGCAAATTTTGGTACCGATTCGATACCAAGTAATTACAGGGCCAGTACTGCCGATGTCGATACCGATACTGATACTTTTTACTTGAAATGTTCTTATCATTGAATGATTTTGTACTTTTGCCTTTAATTAGTTGATCATGATTATGATAATAATAAAACACAGGACAAAAATGTTAGCCAATTAAGAAAATAATATTTAACATAATTAAAACCTATCTGCATGTAGCCTAAGTAGTATTACTAATGTTCCTTCAAGAGATACACAAAAGGGTTATCATTTTCATATTCATACTTCAGGTTTGAGGTAGGCTATATATCTAAAAAAAAAAGTATGTATTTTCCAGTAAAACAATAAAGATTTATCTCAACTGTCTGAATATATGATAATAGTTTAATCACTCTGCAAAAATGACATCTCTCACCAATTGCACTAAAACAACATTAATTAATGCTGGAAATAACTTTCACTTCTAGAAATGGCTACCAGTGAAGTGAACCTAAGTGAGCGGAGTGAAAGAGGTTGAGAGGAGCGCTGCGCATAGAGAGGCTGCACTCACAGAAACTCTGTGAACAAATATGAGTGATTTGCTGAACTTATAGAAGGAAACTACATGGTATCGATACTATCGATATTTGGATCAATCCGCCCACCCCTACAAGGCATGCAGTTAACATTCTTTACTGAAGTCAGCTTCCGGTTACGGCGGCGTAGAAGTCACACGCGGTGTTACCAGCTCCTGTGCAAATCCTTAAATCTGAACCCTGAACCAGTTAGGGAACAAATAACTTTTGCTTGTTTCTGGTCACTACAACTCCGAGGAGAGAAATGGGCCCCAAAAGAGACCCAACACTCAAGGAAGACAAGAACAAACAGCCTAGCCCTGACATCCGTGCTAGCAAAACCTCAACCGCAGCTAATGCTAACAATGATGACTGCTTGGACTCCCCTGCTCCGCTGCCGTGGTTCACTAGCGAAATGGACAAAGCATTCCATCACATTCAGGTTCTGCTGGACCAAAAACTGACCACGCTTTCGGACTCAGTGGAGAGGCTTGTCAGTGATACGAGAGCACTGGGTAACCATGTCAAGTCTCTTGAAGAGGGCCATGCCAGTCATGGAGAAAGCTTAGGCTTCCTGCACCAAGACTTCGCTGACTACAAGAAAACAATCGCGGAGGAGATGACCAGCTTAAAGGACAAGTTGGATGACCAAGAAAACCGTGCGAGGAGACAGAACCTGAGGCTTATGGGCTTCCCAGAGGGAGTGGAGGAGAATGATCCATCTACTTTCATACAAAACTGGCTCCCCAAAATAGTGGGCTTGGAGGAGGACCATCAGATAGAAATTGAACGCGCTCACCGTACTCTCTTGCGACGCCCCGGCGAAGGCGGCCTCTGAAGAAGCATCACCCCGACGTGCTGGCTTGAGTGCACGGCTGTCTACTTATTTTGGCGTTTGGCGAGTTTAAAGTAAGTAGCTGCTGCCTGAAAAATAACTTAAACTGTTTCGCCCCTCTCTCGTTAGACTGTAAATAGCCGTATAACGGGACACCTGAAATTGCTCACCTGAGCAGACTGACATTTGCACATGCGCACAACATGGACCACTTCACTTGCGCTCGGAAATGTTCGTTGTACAAACTGCATGGCATACAGCTTCTTGGTTATGTAATGTGTGTTTACATGTGCTAAACAGGTCACATTTGGCTGTGTTATATACCTAATGTCTGGTCTGTTAAATGACCTTGTTCTGGTTCAGTTCGTTTTAGTCAACGTACAAATACTCTATTATCATATGTATTTCTACAGCTTGACTAGGAGGAGTTTTGGGTCTCCTGTGTTACTGATGTTGCAGATTGAATTTGTTTCTGCTCACACTTTGATATAATATGCCCTAGTTCAACACAGGGTGGCTTGGTTTCACAAGTTAGGACACAAAATTGTCTATCGTGTTAGGAAGACTTGGGGTTTTACTCACACTATGTGGGTCGGTCATTTGTATTTTTGTTTTTTTATGTTCTCTCCTTTTTCTTTTCTTCCATGTCTGTGCCTTTTTATTTTTTTTGTTGTTTTTCAATATTATGCTGTGACACGGGTCACACTCATCACTCTCTGGTCTACTTTTACACCTGCCTTTAAGATACAAATGATAAAGATGGATTACTCAGTGGTGGCAATGATCAGGGCTAAGTACCCCAAATCACATATTGTAAGGTTACCTTATGGAACAAAGTTAGACACGCTAGATGACAAATATAACTCTTAGATATTTAACATGGAACACTAATGGCATCAGCGCACTATCAAAACGCATTTTATGCATCTTTCACATCCCAATCAAGGGGAGTTGCCACACTGATTGATAGGAACGTCCCTTTGCATGTTCATAATGTTAAGAAAGACAAAGAAGGCAGATATTTGATACTTGAAGGCTCTATAGCGGGTGAACCTATCACACTGGTTAATGCTTACGGCCTCAATTATGACTGCCCTCAATTCTTCCAAGATTTGTTTCTCATGCATACATGTCCTTCTAATGAGCTCATTATAGGTGGTGAAATGAATCTAGTTCTGGAACCGGATAGGGACTGGTCTTCCTCTAACCCCAAATCTCTAACCCAAGCAGCCAAGACATTTAAAAGAGAACTGACTGACTTCAAACTGGTAGATGCTTGGAGGGAAACATATAAAACACTACGTGAGTACTCCTTCTATTCACATGCTCATGACAGCTATTCCAGAATTGATGTTTTTCTTACTTAAAACATGTAAAAAGCATTCAACCATTTAGAATTTAATTTTGGAGCTAGGCTCACAAACTGTGTTTCACTATTTCTGTGTTCAGGATTTAATGGGCGGGTCAGAAATCATGGCCGCGTTACGTAACGCGGCTATGATGATATGCATAAACCCCGCCCTGCTGGAAGCCTATAAATACATTCAGCGCATTACCTTCAGAGGTTTTCCGGCTCGCTGTCCAGTCTTGGATAGCATCTCTTAGAATAGTTTGCAGCTAGCTAACCAGTCAACCAGTCAGCTAAACAGTCATGTCTCCTCCACATCGCTCCTGCATCTATTCCTGGATGCCACAGTGTGCAGGGTGACGGCGCCCTAAGCTTATTTTAGTTTCCTACAGACGACAACGTAAGGAAACGGTGGAACGATTTTGTCAAAAGGAGCTACTGTGGAGAGTTAAAAATCACCACCAACACCGTCTCCGCAGTGTCCACTTTAACCCCAATAGTTACAGCAACTGTCACCAGGTAAAGTCTGGATATCTGAAGAGTCCGCTGACGCTGGTCCGTGTGACTGAACCGGCCCTCTTTGTCCCCGGCTTGCATCCGCCCGTGCCGCCGGGACGTGTTCTCATCTCCGCCGCGGGCACTATGTGCCTGCCTGCGACCATCCCGCCGACAACGGGTGCTCTCATCCCCACCACCGGCCAGACTTTAGGTTCTCTGCCCGAGCCCGACCCTGACGCGAACCGGACCGCGGGCCGGCCGGGATATTTCCGTCAATTTCCTCGCCTTGATCAAATGTGTGTGTGTGTGTGTGTGTGTGTGTGTGTGTGTTTGTAATAACTCAAAATAATGACTGTTTTTTCAGCTACAAAAGGCGCATCTCTCTCCTCCCTCCATGTTGTCTGTGCCGCTGCGTGGTTTTACATGTGAGTAAATGTCCTCATGTACAAAACGTGACTTCTCGCGCATGTGACGTCAGTCCCCGAGACACAAGAAGAAAGCAAAAATCTATAATTTTACTAAGGAAAATGACAAAAATAATAGTAAGGCAGTGATTTGAATTAGTAACTTTAATCTGATTAGCGGTTTGATTACTCCTCACTGAAAAAAATGGTCAGATTAGAGTAACACCTTACCGGCATCACTGATTGTGTAGTGTAAGTGCTACATGGAGCTTGAGAACGTCCGTTATAACAGCCCACATATTAAAAAAATGTCCTGTTTAAATCGGGCTTGGGCTCATAATTACAGTTAATGCAGGGTTCTCCGCAGAAATTTGAAGTGTGGCGGCGCACCGTGGGCCAGGTGGGAAGACCGAGAAGACTGTGGAAGCCCACAAACACCCACTATAAAGCAGCTAACATTGAGGATGAGTATAGCGTCGCAGCGCTGCTGTTCTACCGTCTGGGGAGAACCCTGGTTAATGTGTCACAACGTGCACAGGCAATTAATTGCATGTTGCTGAAGGTGCAAATCCTGAAAGTGATTTTACATCGTGCATCCTGTTATGTCCATGTAATATTAGCAAATGTTATTGCATTTAATCATGACATGATTTGGCCTCATTCCCTGAGCGGAGTCCATCTGACAGCACAATGATAATCCACAGGTTATATTTTATGTGCACCAATATAGCTATTACAAGGAATTCTATGTAGACTGGGGTGTTATGTTTGTGTGTGATGTAAAACATGGCCTGTGAGGAATGAGGCTGATCACTATCAGTGTCTGACTCAGAGTCAGTTTCTGGCTCTGATGGCTCAAACAAGTAGGGCTGGGTACATCCGATGATGCTGCTAGCTTCCATTGTTACTGTAGGTTATGTCCTCCTGCAGTACACGGAGGCGGCTCCCCTCCTGCGTGGGCGTGGCTCCAGCGCCTCTAACTGACACGCCCCCAGTGTTTCACAGCAGAGAGAAGTGCTTGGTTTTCCATGATTTTGAGACCTAATTTTATATACTTGGCAATTTTTTTAATTTTTCAAATTTGGCTCAGGGGTCAATGACACATGTTTCTGTGGTATGACAAACTCATAACACAAATTTATTTATCTATTTTTGGTAATTTTCGCCTATTTAGCATACCCAAATGGAAAAGCTTATAACACAATAACTGCAAGTCCTAGATGGATGTATGATACTTCGTTTGAAAGCTGACACCCTCTAGTTTCTGAAAATGGGCTTATTTAGCATGTACCATACCCACAACCTAAATGACATCAGTTCAAACATGGCTCTAAAAAAAAAATTTGTATTCGAAAATAATAGGTCATATTTGAATAACAATAACTATGATGTGCTTTATGTAAGGCATATGCCAATATACCACATACCTTCTATATCTTGTCAACTACACCTGGATGAAATTTTAGACTTCTAGGCCTAACCTTATGGGAGTTATGGAGTTTTTAGTCAGCGGTGCCACTGGCGGCCACAAACCTCTCCAAAACCTCTCCAAATGGCCAAATTGTGCCAAATGCTTTTACTCACTTTTGTGACACTGGAAACATTACTGAAGCATTTTGGTGACTATAAAACCTTTCTCCATGACTCAAAACATAATTTTTTCACACATTCATTTGATGGGTGGTTGGAGGGGTTTCCACACGCTTCTAGGTGGCCATATTGAGATATTGTCATGTGACAAGACACTACAGAATAGTAACCATTATACAAAAATGACAGACTATACTGAACTGAATTTCAAACAAGGATTTTATTATCTTTCAATATACTATTACTGTATGTACAACTGTGCCAATATCAACAAAATATGAACAATGAATGAATTATATACAAAACAAAATAGAATGTATAGAATCAAAATAAGGGCCTGACAAAACTCTTTCTGCGTCACTGACCCCCTCTGACACTGCTGGTACAGGTACTGGTGGATGCAGAAGAGGATCGTTGGCACTTCCGACGACCGCCTTCAGCAGGAGAGGGGGCTGAACGTCTGACTGTCTCACTTTGAGGCTCCCAATCCACGTCACTGTCTTCAGACTGTGACCTACAAAACACAATGCAAAGCACAAACGTTACCAAATATAATGAAAAAAATATATAAATGCAATTCAACGGGGTGTTATTTACATAGGAAACAAATAAACACATATTTCTGACATTACATGTTACACAAAAACATCAGGAAAATAACTGTACATAAACAGAATAATTGAATTGGGGAAATATTCCCAGTGTCTGGTCAGTGAAGATCTAGTTCAATTTTCTTACAAGCTTGATAAAAGAATCTAAATAAAAGGGAATTAGAGGCTCAAAATGAATTACAAGGATTACATCACTTTAGTTGAGTAGCTAGCAAGCTAGGCTTAGCTAGGCTAATTAGGCCCTGGGGCGCTAACCATTTAGCATCATTTATGAAATTCTAATGTATACTGTACTGTTCACTGTAAGCATAAAACCCCCAACCACTAACTTTCAATCAAATTTCACTCATGGCTAAATAAATCAATCAAACATCATCAAAGATAACGTTACTCACCGATCTAAGATGGAGTCCAGGCCCTGAGCAAACATCTCCTCTCTCTGAGTCGTACACACTGTCTTCACTTTCATCAGATGATGCCATGATCAATTCCAGGGCTTCTTCGCGGACATATTTAGTTTTCTATGTGGCTTTCGCCATTGTAAGCTGTGAAAATAGCCATACAATATGATAAGTTTAAATGTCCGCTGTTTAAATGCCCCTTGACCGTGCGCCCTGTGCGTAATGTCAGCTCTTTCACTCGGAGGCGCAGCAATATATCTCGGCTCATACGTAACTGACCTGGGCATGCCTACCCTCGTTGGAAAGGTAAAATGATTGGCTAGAAGGCTGAATGATTGACATGTCGATAGCCAATACGCTGTCCCTATACTAAGGCAGCGAAAAACAGTAAACAAAGCCTATTGGTCCTTCAAACAGGGAGCGCTCGATCTACTTCACGGGCTGTGCTGGGGTGAAAACTGAACAGAAAAAGATGGGGACACTTTTATTTTGTAGCCAGCAAAGTGATGAAAACAAGCATACCCAACAACACCATACAGGAACTAGAGTAATTCCGATTCCGACCAGGAAAGTATGGATTTTATTTGACGAACGAAGTTGGTAGACGGTAAACAAATGGACTTTACAGGACGACATTCACAAGCTGGAGTAATTTTATGAAAAACCATTTTGATGCTTTTGATCAGTGGATTCTTACGGACAACTGGAATATAAATAATTGAGGAATGGACACATATTACGGCTGTAGGGCTGCGACAAAGGTAGGGAGACGTCGTGTGTTTATTGCATCTCACGTTTACCATGCTGGTAAATATCAATGATTTATGGTTTGGTGCTCATGATTTTTGCAAAATCAACTGGATGAATGAATTGCGGAGATTCTACCCTTTCTAACGACGTATAGTATGTCCGTATTGATGAAAGCTGAAGCGGGATACGTCACTGCGTAGTGGAGACATACAGTCACTTTTCTGCAATCGCCCGCTGGCGGGCGGGTGGGTGCGGAGAGGTTTTAATGACACAGACTATGTTAAACGTAGATATTGGCAACTTTCTTAGCACTAATAAGGGGACTGCCTCACAATCCATAGTGTGGGTATCCTTAAAGGCTTACCTGAGAGGTGTGACTATAAGTCATGCATCATGGAAAAAGAAGCAACACCTGCTACAAACTAAGACACTTGAATCAGAAATACGGACTCTTGAGAGAGAACATTTTCAGACATGTAACGAGGAGACCATTAATGCGTTGAATAATAAGAGGACTGAATATGAAATGCTAACATCTCGATCGGTTGAAAACGCTATGGCCAGAACTAAAGACAATATTACGAACATGGGGACAAATTTGGAAAACTGTCAGCATGGCAGATCCGAAAAGAGAATAGCTCAAGATGTATCCCCTCAATTTAGAACAAGGCAGGTGCCACTATAATCCAAAACCCCAAACTAATCAATGAGGCTTTTAGGGACTTCTATATGGAGCTTTACTCCTCTCAGGTTGTAGATAGATGTAAAATCGACACCTTTCTGGGGCGGGTTACTGTGCCGGGGATGACTGGGGAGACACGGGACAATTTGGAGGTGGAGATTACTAAAGAGGAAGTTCTGAATGCAATAGGGAAGCTTTGGGCTGGGAAATCACCGGGGCCGGACGGCTTCCCTATGGATTTTTATAAAACCTTTGCATCTGATCTTATTATACCAATGATGGATATGTTTAGACATACAATCGAGATTGGCCAGTTACCCAAAACATTAGAACAGGCCTTGGTTATAGTCCTACCGAAGCCAGGCAAGGACCCAAAACTGTGCGGATCCTATTGGCCCATTTCCCTTTTATCATCAGAGTACAAGATATTTACCAAGGTCATAGCCACTAGATTAGAGAATGTAATACCTAGCCTTATAAATAAGGATCAGACTGGTTTCATAAAAAATCGCTTCTCCTGTGACAACATATGCAGACTCCTAAATATAATTCATTGTGCTCACGACATCAACACCGCTGTAATTGCACTTTCATTAGACGCTGAAAAGGCATTTGATCGCCTGGAGTGGCCCTTCCTTTTCGCAGTGTTGGAAAAAATGAACTTTTGTCCAAATATAATACGATTGATTCAGATACTCTACCACAACCCATCAGCAATGATCCAAACAAATGCTAATATATCATCTCTCTTCCCCCTGTCCCCTCTGCTCTTCGCTTTGGCGGTCGAGCGCCTCGCAATTGCCATAAGGGCACACCCTACTGTAGAAGGCGTCATGGTGGGGCAGGAAAATCATGTCATCTCTCTATATGCTGATGATATCTTACTGTACCTAACTCATGCAGCATCGTCACTTCCTGCCCTCTGCGATCTAATGGATGAATACGGCTGTGTCTCGAGCTACAAAATAAACGTTAATAAAAGTATGATATTGCCTCTCAATAACGCTGCCCACCATCTACCAAGAGACAACATATTATTTCGGTGGGAGCCTCACAAAATATGTTATCTTGGTGTACAAATACCCAACCAATTAGACCAGGTTTTTACTCTCAATTATGGCCCCCTGCTTAAAAAGGTAGAAGCAGATTTGGAAAGGTGGAAGTCCCTTCCTATATCCCTAATCGGACGAGTAAACTGTATAAAGATGAACATCCTACCTAAATTTACTTACCTATTTCAAGCACTCCCAACCCATTCTTTAAAAAACTAGACAGCCAGATTTCTAGATTTCTGTGGAATGGCAAAGCACCGAGAGTTAAGCTTAAAACTCTTTGTTATCCCACTGAGCACGGAGGGCTTAACCTGCCTGACTTCCATTTATACTATATGGCTGCCCAATCCAAAGCTATCTGGACTTGGACTAAGAACCTAGAGCATTCACCAGCATGGAAACAAATTGAACAGTCTCAGACAACTGAAGTGCTCTCAAGTATTTCATTTATCCCCTCTTACCACATGCTAGAAAATGTAAAAAATCCATTAATAAAACATACAACCAAAATATGGCATGATATCAGACAAATGTTTAAAAGCTCCCTAAAAATATATAGATCTACTCCATTCCATTTCAATCCTGCTTTACCCACGTCGTTGAGAGATGGAATTACGAAGAACTGGTATAACTGAGGAATATATACATTTGGACATTTATTTGAGAAAGATAACATGAGGTCCTTTGAACAACTGAGATCCTTATTTGGGCTTCCCTCAAATGACTTTTTCAAGTTCCTGCAAGTCAGAGACTATATTAGAGTGCAGCAAGGGGGTGAACTTGCCCCTCTGGACGACCACCAAATAGACAGTATGATACAGGAAAAACAGAATCCTAAAGGTTTTCTGTCTTTTGCCTACGGGAGACTAATGTCCCTTATGGAAAGTAAAGCTCTCAGAGCAAGAGTTAAATGGGAGGCGGACATTGGTGAGGATTTTGAGGACTCTGAGTGGAAGTCGATTTGTGCTAGCTCTCAATCATTCTCTTACAACAGTCGACACAAACTGTTGCAGTTTAATCTCATACACAGAACTTACTACACACCTCAACGCCTCCATAAAATTAGTAAGGCATACTCAGAACAATGCCCTAGGTGTAAGGTTGAAACAGGATCTCTTATGCACATGTTTTGGACATGTAAGGGTCTGAAGCACTTCTGGTTATCCATTCTGAACATCATTAAAAAAGTTGTAGGGAGTGAGATCCCAACCAACCCGAGGCTCACTCTGCTGGGGGACCACTCAGTCTTACCCAACAACCTGAGGGGTAATACACGCTTTGTTAGACTGGCCTTGATTGCTGCTAACAAGTGTATTGCCATTCACTGGAAAAGTGAGGAGCCTGTTGTGGAAATTCTCCTTTGTGAGGTAGAGAGTTGCTAAATCTCCGGAGAACTTCAGACTTCAGCGTAATGAATCAGATCTCGATTATTCATGCAGCGTGGAGAAGAAGGCGAGAGTGTTCTTCTGACGAACTCTAAATTGATATCCGTTTAAGTACAGTCAGTGTGAGGGGGCTACCTCCGGTTACAACAGTCAGGAAACATTCTCTTTACATCACAATGACTCCTTGATGTTTGGGGTGTATCCTGTCCTCTCAGGACAGTGAGCTTTGATGCAGAACAGATAAACAGCAAATGTCATTTTATCTAACTTGTGTATCTTCCCATGTGGGGGAGGTGTCGCCACCTGTGGCTTCTTTTGACACCTTAAGCAAAATGTCATTTTCCACTCTTCCTGTCCTTAAGCACATTGGATCACAAACAGTAAGACTATGTAATTTCTTGCAAGCCCCCTGGGGTATCCTTTTGGCTCAAGGAGCTGTCTTCATACCTGCCTTCAGAAAAGATCAGGAAAACCTTAAGAAGAAACCATTTCTTTTTGACAAATGTTGGGGAAACTTTGTAACCTTTTCACAAAATAGACCTTTTCTTAATGATGATGTTCATACTTGAAGCTACACAATAAGGCCCGTCTGAGTCCTTACCTGGCCAGTAGTGCTGCAATCTTACTCAAGTACTATGACCCATGTACATAGCATGTATGTCCCTTACGATTGTTATCCTTATTTAACTGTTATTATTATTATTTTTTCATCTGTTTTTTATTCTTATATCCTTTTGGTTTTACTCTTTCTCGTTTCTCGTTTTTTTTGTTTTTGTTGTTTGTTTTTTTGTTGTTGTTTCTTTGAGAGAGAGAGTGTATCTTTTCTCATGTAAGTGACACAATCGTGTACTTATCCTTTGATATCTCACTGGCATCCTTGTTACTGTCACCATTACTGCTGTTGTGCTTTGTGGGGGGTAGGGTGGGGGGGAGCATGTTTGACTCTGTACTTAATGCCCCCTATCACTGTTTGGGAGAAGAAAAAAAAAGAAAAACCAATAAATATATTGTATTAAAAAAAAAAAACATTCTTTACTGATAAGGCAATGGGTAGTGGTATCAGTGGGCTACATTAAACAGATATTACCTCAAGGGTGAAAAAGTATTTAGGAAAATAAGGTACAACAGAGGGATAATATCAAATCAAACATTCTTATAATTGAAGTCACTTAATCCTAATTGAAACAGCAGCCCAATGTTTAAGATAAGATAGAATGATCCTTATTTGTCACACGAGGGTAAATGTGCAATATTACAGCAGCAAAGGGCATGGCAAAAACAGAGAGCATCAATTTTAAAACAGTAATAACAATTAAGTAAAAAAAGGAAGAATAATATAAATAGTTTAAATAGGAAACAAATACTCCAAATACAAAAAAAATATTTTCTTTGCAAAGAGCCTACGTGCAACCATAAATCAGCCTAGAGGCTAAGCTTGGTGGATAACTTAAAAGTCAGTGTAGGGGCCTAAATGCAGTTTCCTTGTTCATAGAATAATTTAAGTTCATTAGAGGGAATAATGATATAAATATTTACCAGTGGCGTCATTAGACTGAAGCCCCCCCTTAAATATTCTTAAGCCCCCCTAAATAATTTGGTGTTTTTATTTTAATTGTATTTTTTTTTTACAATAAAGTTAAGGCCATATGAGTTAAAATAAATAATGATATAACCTGTCATTATTCACTTAAATATGGTCATAAATCTGTCAGTTTCCCTTCACTTCATAGTGTAACGTAGAGAGAGCCCCTTCAGTGCGTAGTTATCCAGTCCATTCCACTTGTTCATATAGAGAACGCCCACATCACTAAAAAATCCTGTCCACGTTTTCCCTGCGACCTTGCTTGCACTCGGTACCTGCAGCGCGTGTACCTTGAAGCACACAGAGCGACTAGAACAGCATGAGGAGAAGAACATGAATGAAGAAGAATGGATACAAGAACGTTTTTCAAGAAAGTAAGTACTGTATTGATCCGAATATAAGACGACCCTGAATTTAAGACGACCCCTCCTTTTCAAGACCCATATTTGGAAAAATACTTTTTATTTGGACAAAATTTCATTTGCATAAAAAAAAAAAAAAACATTTCATTGTTTTCCTTGAACATTTCAACATCTTTGGTGTTTATCATGCGGGGGAAAAAAATCATAAAATCTTCTCTAGCACTGCAAATAGGCAAAGCGCAGAACGCACTTCACGGTCCTATGCCATGAAAACAGTGCAATAAAACGAGCATAAGCCTACTGGCCAAACTTGTGCAATAAACGGCGCACATTTTCTTGACAAACAGTGTCAGAACAGTCTGCAAAATGTAAGAGCATTAACATCCAAAAACACTGCGAACAGTTTTTTTTTTTCCACATTCATTTAGCTGCATCCTCCGCATCACTGGGTTCCTCCTCCTCACTCGCACTTTCTTTGTTGCTCTCTGCCGCTGCCGCCGGCTCCTCCCACATCAAATCATCCTCGCTTCCATCCATCAGATTTGAGATGCAACATTTCTTGAACCCGTTGATGATGCTCTCAGAGCATACGTCTGCCCAAGCTTGCAGGATCCATTCGCAGAGAAGATGGGCAGAAGGTTTCTGAATTTTTCCAGTAGGTGTCAGGACATGGTTACCAGCCAGGAGCCATGCTGTGTAGTTCTTCCATAGATTGTTTTTGAATGGCTTATTAACGACCACATCCAGTACCTGTAAGAAGTTTTTTTTTTAACCATTATAGGCCTACAGTAGCTTGCTGTTACTACACATCTATCATAAATTCATACTGTATCTTTTCGATCTCCCAATAAAATGACTCAAACCACACTGACCTGCAGCTGACTTGTCATTCCACCCGGGATGATCACCAAGTCACCATTCAGCTCCTTAACTTGTTTCTTGACCTCGTCTGTCACATGTCCACGGAAAGCATCTAGCACAGGGATCGGCAACCCGCGGCTCTAGAGCCGCATGCGGCTCTTTAGCGCCCCCCTAGTGGCTCCCTGGAGCCTCTTCAAAAATGTATGAAAATGGATGGGGGGATATATTTTTTGTTTTAATATGGTTTCTGTAGGAGGACAAACATTCTTAACGTTTTCCAATGCTGTAGAAATGTGCATAATAAATATTAAATTTCAACATTTCTGTCAACGAAGATTTGCGTCATAGCCTGCGACACACGTTTCAGCGCGGCTCCGTGCCAGGCAGGTGGCTGTTGTAAACAAACCGGCGGGTGTGTCAAGGGCCATGGATCCCAAAGGGAAAAAGAGAAAGATAGCTGATGAGAAGTTGTCGAACAACAAAAAGAGTAATTTGGAAAGACATTTCCAGGGAAGGCATGCTAAATTTGCAGCCGACTACCCAGTTGGGAGTAAGAGAAAAAGTGCGATTGCAGTACTTCTGGAGAAATTAGAGGAGCGCAAAGGTAGATTTAAGAAGTGGATTGCATCTCCAAATTCCACTACTGCTGCAAGTTTTGTTGCAACCCGAGAGATAATAAAGCGTGGAAAACCGTTCACGGATGGTGATTACATGAAGGATTCATTCATCAAAATATCAGAGCCCCTTTTTTCAGACTTCAAAAACAAAACCGAGATTATCCCGAAAATTAAAGACATGCCTCTCTCCGCAAAGACGGTGAAAGAAAGGGCTATTAAAATGGCAGGCGACACCACCAATCGGCAAATCAAGGACATTAATTCAGCTCCAGCGTACTCAATTGCCTGTGATGAGTCGTGTGATGTGATCGATATCGAACAGACAGCACTGTTATGCAGTTATGTGAACTCTGATAGGCCGCAAGAAGAAATGATCAAATTCTTTACTGTATTTCTATAATTTCATCATTGCAACAAAACATAGTACATTAATATTGTAATGGAAGTTAAACTTAAAGCACCAAATATCGTACAGCAGAGTAGTCACGTGGTGTGTCATTCTGTCCAGGATGCGCTGCAGGGAAAATAAACATTTAATCATGAATGCTCATTATGTATTTGTAGCCTACTTAGTCATTTTGATAGTAGGCTAATATAGCTAATATACACTTACAGCCTGCGTTGCCTTCATATAAGGCTTATATAAGGCTTTTAATTTTTTGCGGCTCCAGACCGATTTGTTTTTTGTTTTTTTGGTCCAATATGGCTCTTTGAACATTTCGGGTTGCCGACCCCTGATCTAGCACCAGCATGTTTCGCCTCCGTCTAAGTCCCCCGGGTCGTCTGGCCCACAGAACTTTAAGCCAGTCCACCACAAGCCTGGAGTCCATCCATCCTTTTTCTTGAGCACGCACAATTCTGCCAGCCGGCACAGGATCTTTGGGGAGAGTCATTTGTTTCAAATTCACATAGGGAGGGAGTTTGGTCCCATCAGCGAGGCAGGTTAACATGACGGTAACGCAGCTCTTCTCGTTCCCTGTAGACTTAACAATCACTGATTTGTCGAAAAAAACAGGTGTCTGGTCTGCGTTGCCCATCTGATCCAGGGGATATTCATGCTTCTTTCTCAATTTGATTACAAAACGCTGGTAATTTACCAGCTTCTCTCTCAAGTCTGTGGGCAGACGCTGGGCTAGGCTTGTCCTGCGTCTGAGGGACAGGCCATTATGTCGCATCATTCTGCAGCACCAGCCTATGCTGGCTTTGAATTCGGCGCGGGGAATGTTAAGCTCTGTGGCTACTTCAAGTGCTTTTTGCCCCATCACTGCCCTCGGGATGGGCATCCCTTCATACGTTTTTCATTCACATAATCACACACCCTTCTGTCAATTTCAGTGAAGCGACCAGTTTGTGCACCACAATAGCCCCTTCTCTCGCTGTGAGCGTTTTTTAGCTCATCTTTCTGGGATCGCCAGCGTCATACGTTGCACTCAGTCACATCATATCTTTTTCCTGCCCTCACGTTATTCGTTCTCTCAGCTTCATTTACAACCATAAGTTTAAAATTTGCATCATAACTTCTCTGATTTTTATTCACCTGACCAACTTTGGAAGCACTTTTTTCAAGTGGATCTCTGTGCCCTGGCTGCATCTTTCTGTCGTTCAGTAGCTTATGCAAATGAAGGTTAACACACTCACTCCAGCCGACTTGTTTACATGCTTGTTTACAGGATCACGTTAAGGTCACACTGCACTAAACGCTGACGGAGAAAAAAGAGCTCATATGGCTCTACCTATTGTTTTACATGGGTTACTCCTTAGACCCCGAATATAAGACGAGGCGTAATTTTCAGGCATTTTTCAAGGGAAAAAATATTGTCTTATATTCGGATCAATACGGTATTCATCACTGCTGGTAGTAGCATTTAGTTAGCTCCAGCCCCCAGCTAACAGCAGAAAGTCCCATGTAATTAATGAACCAAGTGCTCCCTGTTTGACAAATAAAAACCTAGCTTGCACACTATAGACAATCTCTGCGCACGTGTCACCTTTGTTGTTTCGCGGTCAAAAGTTACATTCCAGTTCTAATAGAATGCTGCTACATAGCTAGCTAGTTAGTCTGAACTGCACTGTGACGGCCCTGGTTGTTTACAGAGTTAAGTGAAAACAAGAAAACAAGCAGTAAACATCATGTCAATCGGACAATGTTTGTCTGATTTCCTGTGTCCAGTGGGTGGCGCTATGGATATGACACAGTTTTGATGCAGAGATATATTCAGGGCGACTCCCTCTACATTCCTGAGAGATTTGGCGCAGATTGGACATTGTATGGTGAAGTTACGAGGTCTTGATGCTTCATGCCGAAGGATTTAAATCGAAGGCACCACCACGGCCAGCAGGTGTATCGGGCTGCGGGGCATTCGGATTGCGCGCTCACCTGTTTCTTGCATGTCATGCTGGGGAGAAAACAAGCAGTAAACGTCATGTCCATCGGATGATGTTTGTCTGACTTCCTGTGTCCAGTGGGTGGCGCTATGGATATGACACAGTTTTGATGCACAGATATATTCAGGGCGACTCCCTCTACATTCCTGAATAATTTGGTGAAGATGGGAAATTGTATGTTGAACTTATAAAGCCTTGATGCCTCACGGCGAAGGAAAAAAAATGGTTTCCACCATCACGGCCACCAGATATGACCTAGCAGAAAGATTTCCATAACTTTTGATCTTCACGGCATGAAGATGATACTGAGTTAATGTGAGGACTGTGGTGTTTAATCTCTAGGACAAGATAGTTTTCAAAGGAGGCATAAAATGGCGTTTCACATCAAAGTGGACGACTTCCTGTTGGACTGACAGTATGGGTCCAAGAGGGTTTTTTATGCATCTGCTCATGACAAATATGCACACCGAATTCCGTTCCTGTATCTGCAAGTAGGAAGCGGGACATTACATTATGATGCTTTTTGTCTGACTTTCTGTGTCCAGTGGGTGGCGCTATGATGATGACACAGTTTTGATGCACAGATATATTCAGGGCGACTCCCTCTACATTCCTGAGAGATTTGGTGAGGAGTTGATGCTTTATGGCGAAGGATTTAAATTGACCGCACCACCATGGCGAGCAGGTATGACGTAGGCGAAAGCTTTGAACAGGTTTTCATCTTTAAGGTCTGTGGATGATACTGAGTAACTGTGAAGTCTGTTGTGTTAAATCTGAAGGAAGGATGTCATTACTATAAATTTAATAATAATAAATTTTATTTGTAAAGCACTTTTCACAAGGTAATCTCAAAGTGCTACAGAAACCAGAAACACAAAAAAACACACAAAAAAACGTTAAAATCAGCAGTAGATAAAGCAGCTAAAAGAGGAGATTTAAGTGCAGAGAGAGAATAAGAAAAAGAAAAACATCTCGGGACGACCTAGGAAAGCCTGTCTGAACAAAAAAGTTTTAAGCCCTTTTTTAAAGGTGACCACAGACTGGGGTTGTCGTAGGTGTTCAGGGAGGGAGTTCCAGATGTGGGGGGCAGTGGAGCAGAAGGCTCTGTCTCTCATGGTGCGGAGTCGTGAGCGGGGCTGATGGAGGAGGTTGGTACTTTGGGACCGGAGGTTAGGGGTGGATGAGTGAGGGGTAAGGAGGTCTTTGAGGTATTGCGGGGCGTTGCTGTAGATGTGGTGGTGGGTGATGAGGGCGATTTTGTATTGGATTCTTGAGGTTATGGGAAGCCAGTGTAGGTTCTGAAGAATGGGAGCGATGTGGTCGTATTTGCGGGTTTTCATCAGAGTTCGGGCAGCACAGTTCTGAATGAATTGAAGTTTCTGAAGGTGTTTGTTGGGTATACCGATAAGCAGGCTGTTACAGTAATCAAGCCTGGAGGAGATTAGGGCGTGAACGAGTTTTTCTGCATCAGAGAAAGAGAGGAATGGGCGGAGTTTAGAAATGTTCTTGATATGGAAAAAACAAGTTTTGTACAGATGTTTGATGTGATTTACAAAGGTAAGTTGTGGGTCCAGCTTCACACCGAGGTTGGTAACTGAGGTAGAAAGGGGGATGTCTTGACCAGAGAAGGAGATGGTGGTTATGGGTGATGACTGGACCTGATGAGGGGTGCCAATTAGTATGGCTTCGGTTTTGGAACTGTTCAGCTGGAGGAAGTTGTGACTCATCCACGCCCTAATCTCCTCCAGGCAGTTGGAGAGAGCTAGATTAGGTGATGATGAGCGGACCGGGGTTGAACGTGGGTTGGGGTCAGTTCAGAGGTACAACTGAGTGTCATCGGCATAACAGTGAAAAGAGATGCCGTGCCGGCTGATGACACGACCCAGTGGCAGCATGTAAGAGATAAAAGAGGAGGGGTCCTAGGACAGATGCTTGGGGGACACCGCAAATAACAGGGGCTGTTTGGGACCTGGCAGATCCCAGGCTGACGTACTCTGTCCTGTCAGCGAGGTAAGAAGTGAACCAGTCCAGTGTGGAATGATGGAGACCAATGTCGGTGTGGAGGCGGCTTAGGAGAATATGGTGGTCGACAGTGTCAAAAGCCGCTGAAAGATCGAGAAGGATGAGCAGGGAAGGGGATCCAGAATCGGCAGAGATGAGAAGGTCGTTGGTTAGCCTCAACAATGCTGTCTCTGTACTATGGGCAGTGCGAAAACTAGATTGGAATATTGGAATATTTCAAACAGTGAATGAAGTTGTAGATGTTCCTGTAGCTGTGCGGCAACAGCTTTTTCAAGCACTTTGGACAGGAATGGAAGATGGGAAATGGGCTGGTAATTTGAGAGACATTCTGGGTCGAGGTTGGGTTTCTTCAGGAGAGGCTTGATAACGGCAGTTTTGAGTGAGGGCGGGACATGGCCGGAGTTTAACGAGTGGTTTATTATTGGTGTGATAAGAGGGCTTATGACAGACAGGTTTGATTTGATGAGTGTTGTAGGGATGGGGTCCAGGGGGGAGGTGGAAGGCTTCATTTTTTTGATGAAACCCTCAACTTCGGTCTGTGTGACTGAAGCAAAGGTGCTGAAAAGTGCAGGTTGAGGGCAGGCAGATGGCAGAAATGGAGCTGGGGAGCCTGAGAGCTGGGACCTGATGGAATTGATCTTGTCTTTGAAAAATGCAAGAAACCTGTTGCAGTGTTCTGCTATGGGTTCTGTGTGGGTTTGGTTTTTGGGGTTAAGGAGATACTTTATGGTGGAGAAAAGCTGTTTTGAATTTCCTGGACTGTTATTGATGATGTTGGAGTAATAGATGGACAGGGTTTCTTTAAGGGCTGCTGCATAGGCCTTCTGGTGATTTTTGTAGGCCAGCTTGTGTACCACCAGGCCAGATGATCTGACACGCCTCTCAATGGCACGGCCAGCAGCCTTCATCTTGCGCAGTTCTTTCGTGAACCAGGGGGCAGTGCGGGAGAAAGACACCGTTCTTGTTTTGAGAGGGGCATGTATATCCAAGAGGCAGTGAAGAGAATGGTTGTAGTGTTCGACCGATTTGTTGACTGATGGAAGGTTGACTGAGGCCAACAGTTGGAGGTCAAAGTGCAAGATGGCAGGGTTGATGTTTTTAATGTTGCGAAAATGAATATCGCGTTTAAGCTGGGGGAGGTGGGATGGGCAGGAAATGTCCATGGAAATGATGCTGTGATCAGAGACGCCCAGGTCATATACTGACAGATTTTTGATGGAGGGAGAGTCCGAGATGACCAGGTCTAGAGTGCGCCCCCTGGTGTGTGTAGGTGCATCAACATGCTGTGTGAGGTTGAGACAGTCCAGTACATGAAGGAAATCAGCTGCCAGAGGGGAGGAGGGATTATCAATGTGAATGTTCATATCGCCAAGTATGATGTTATTGGAGGATAGAGAGCAGAGCGAGGTGAGAAAGTCGTGAATCTCTGTGATGAAGAATGGATGTGGTTTGGGCGGCCGGTAAATCAGTACAGCATTGATCTTGGAAGGGGGTTTTGATTTGAAGGCCAGATATTCAAAAGAGGACACATCAGGTAGAGACAGAGGAGACAACTTGAGAGTGTCGCGGTAAATTACCGCCAGGCCACCACCTCGGCCAGTGCAGCAAGCCCTCTGCAGGTAACTGAATCCGGCTGGACAGGCTTCATTTAATGATGAAAAAACCTCAGGTTGGTGCCAGGTCTCAGTGAGGCACATCAGGTCAATATCTTTATCAAGAATGTGATCATAAACCAGGCTTGATTTATTTGACAGGGACTGGGCATTAAAAAAGTTCTTAAAGTTTTAATGTGGGATTGATCAGTAGACCTCTGGATGGGACAGGGCAGGCTGGGATCCACACCTGTCATACCATCACACGCAGCATGGCACAGTCTCGCGATGCTCCCGGCGATATTCCTTACCGCGGTGGCAGTACTCTAATGACGTGTCCGCGATGCGACAGGAAGGGCTGCAGGCCAGGTGGAAGAGATGGAGCCGGTGTCGGGAGGCTGGATTTAAATAAACTTTCTCCGCGAACTTCCAGCTTTAAGCTGTGCCAGGGTAGCGGGTCCGTTTACCGGAGTAATCAGCGGCGCTGGCTCCGGGAAGACGGGGCAGATCCATCGGCTGCATAGGAACCGGGCAGGGGGAGAAGATCCTAGGCGCAACTCAGCCGAGGAAAGGACTCTCAGGTGAGCTTTGACACGGGCAATCACACCGGCACGTTTCCCACGTCTTCTAGAGCGCTTTCTCTGGGGGAGAGGGCATGACAGCCGGCATCGGTGTTCGGAGCCGCAGGGTCCGTTGGAGCGGGACTTTTGGCCACGATCCCTCCGGGGAGAGACAGTAGGCAGTTGGCGCAGGTGATCGGGAATGTCCGCCAGCACCGGTGTTTGCTGATCGAAAAGTGGGCGATCAGATGGCAACAGGGACTCTGACCAAGCTCTGAGGTCGAGGAGGGTTTGGCAATCGTATGCCAGCGGAGCGGAAACATATCTGAAGGCAAAAAGCAGTAGGAGCAGGAAAACAGACGTAATAGCAAAGGAGCGAGGCGGACGGCTTGCCATCACAGGCGCCATCTTTTTTTTTTCTCCAATCCTCGCATTACAGTGCGAGGATTGGAAATATTTCAAAATGGCGGCCACAATCAAAATGGCCGACTTAGTATTGATGCAGAGACGTATTCCAGGCAACGACGTCTACATGTATGTGCATTTTGGTGTAGATTGGAAAGTGTATGTTGAAATTGATGCTTCACGGCGATGGAAAAAATGGTTTCCACCGTCACGCCCTCCAGGTAAGACGTAGCACAAAGATTTCCATAACTTTTCATCTTCAAGGCATGAAGATGATACTGAGTTAGTGTGAAGACTGTGGTGTTTAAGCTCCAGGACAAGATAGTTTTCAAAGTACGCATGAATTTGGGAAAAATGCCGCCACACATCAAAATGGCCGACTTCCTGTTGGAGTGACGGTCTCGGTCCCTACGACTTTTTTGTGTGTCTGCTCATGATGAATCTGCGTAACGAATTTCGTTCATCTATGTGCATGTGGAAGACAGACAAAAACAATAGGGGGCGCTACAGAGCCCACGCCCAATGAAATTAAATTTTAAAATGTTGTTGTTGTTCAAAATATGGTGAGTTTTGGGGTATGTTCATTCTTCCAAAACAGCAGTTAAACAGCAGAAGAATAATTATTTCTCTTTCAATTACAATAGGGACCTCACAGGTCTGTGATCTGCTTGGGCCCTAATAATAATCACTCCAGCACCCCTATTGACCTGTAGGAGTCAGGGCAGAGGAGCACAGGGAGTGAGAGTGAGAGGGAAGAGACCACTACTGGAAAGGTGAGTCTAAAGAATTTTACAGGATTTGTGATGCAGACAGTCTTGCAATTTTATGGAACTCAATATGAATATGAAATATGAAACATTTCAGTCAAGGTGCTCCATATAAAACTTATTTGGGCCCAGCCAGGGAACCTGCGAGGCCCCATTGTTTTGCAAATGAATATTATTTTTCTTTGTCCCAAATGATGGCATTTTTCACTGCCTGAACATACCCCAAAACTCACCAAACTTGGCATGTTAGTCACACCTGGTATTCTGTCCACTGCACGTGCGTGACTGCACTGAGTAACAGATAGCTCAACACTTGGTGTGGCGTTGAAAAGGTGAAAAGATGACTCAGACGTAGAAGTAAATTGAAGCTTTACTTTTGTCTTTGTCAGTTGCTTTACAAGCCCAACACTCTTTCTTGTGAAACTGAAATATAGATACAGAAAAAGGTAAATTGCACTGTTAGCTTAAAACATGCTACATACAATGAAATAGGATTTTTATCATCAGTTAAAACGTATGAAATAAGCACTCAATATGCACAAACTGTGAACTTTACAAATATAATATATAACAAACTCTCAAACAAAGCTTCTCCAGGGCTCAACAGCGGAGGATAAACAGATTAAAGGAGGGATGCTGCTCTGGAGCACATTCTATTCATAATAGTATTCAAGATGGCCGATCTGACCTGTGACCTTACCCATGTGACTTTAACAAACAATAGAAAGGCAAGGAATTACAAAATAAAAGAGCACTTTTCAAAATAAAGCTAGGAGCTACTGCTGAGCCGCATCACACCTGGCGAAACATTTTATAATCTATTCTTTAGTTCTCAATTTCCACCACTAGGTGGCGATGTTATCAAGGAAAGTGCGTTTTGGCTCATGATTCCCATATACTTTGTCGCATATTCAAAAATTATATCCACGTGTTCAGTGAATTGTGATGAATCTCGTGGTATAGGCCACGCACATTTCTGCCTTGCATTGTTGTTCGCGAAATTTCGAAAACCTACTTTTTCGACTCCTCCCAGGCGATTTCACCGATTTGCACGAAACTTGGCACACAGCATCTGTGGACCCTCCTGACAAAAAGTTATTAAAAGAATTTTGATAGTCCAAAGAATACTCAAGTTATTAAATAACAACTTCCTGCAGAATTCGTTCTGAACAGGAAGTGATGTATATCTCCATATTGCTATGTCCGAATGATATGAAACTCAGGTAATTACTTCCCCATAAGCCCCTGAGGCTCTGTGCAAGATTTTAGGCGATGACCTCAAGGTGGCGTCCTTAAAATTCAAGTATTTTATATCTCCACATTGGTTCATTGGATTAACGCGAAACTTAGTATTATTATTGTCAGTGCCCTCCTGAGGAGAGCTTATGAAGGGTTTACCGATCTGACATTAGATGGCGCTGTGGTGCCAGTTTAATTTTTTTTTGGCATTGTGCCCACACCAGAACAGTTATGGAAATGAAATTCATAGGGGTGGTCTATAATGGCCCCTGTAACTCACACACCAAAAATCACCAGCAGGTGGCGCTATTTTCCGCTATTTTCCGCTATTTTAAATGTGAAAGCGTTTTTGGCCCATAACTCCCACATAATGTGTCGCACATTGTTAAACCTTATATCCACATGTTCCCTCAATTCAGCTGAATTGTGTGCTGTAGGCCACGCCCACTTTTGCCGTAAGTTTCCATTCGCAAAATCACGACAAAGGAAAAAACCTACTTTCGAACTCCTCCTAGACGATTTGACCAATTTGCATCAAACTTTGCATGTAGCATCTGTGAACCCTCCTGACAAAAAAATTATCAAAAGAATTTTGATAGTCCATAAAACGCGTAAAATATAAAACAACAAATTCCTGCATATTGTGTTGAAAACAGACAATCTTGCATATCTTTACAAAATACTGTTTAATTATCATGTAAATGTTCATAATTGTGTTCCATGGACTGATGAGGCTTTGTGTAAAATTTGGTGCAAATCAGCCAGTAGGTGGCGTTCTGATGGCAGTCTAATTACTGTGAATCGATTTAAATGGGGAAATCTTCAAATTCTCTTCAAAACATATCGACTTTCAACACGTCCTTGTCCCTCATACTTTGATCTAGAGACACCATTTCAACTTTAATAGGGTCAGAAGACCATGAACTATTGGGCATGTATTCAGCTTTTTAAAATCTTTTACGGTTTTGAAATCATCACAGTGTTAGTTTTAAGAATTTTTAGCTCATCTTCTCATTCTATAACGGGTGTGTATTGCGTGAGCTAGAGTGCGTGACATCATCGCTAGAGTGGAGAGCAGCCAGAAAAACTGGAGAAAAAATTCTCTTCAGCTTGATTTGGTTCCAACACCTTTTACTTCACATAGACAATATATGCATAGAAATGTAGGAAATCTTGTTGGCTTTCAGCTGATGGTCTTATTTCAAATGTAGGACTTCAGGAAGCCCCAGAGCAACAAGCACTCCAACAACTCCCCCATAGGCCACAATGTTAGTTTTGAGCCTAAATTTCTGCAGGAGACCAGACCGTACCTGTTTTGTCTCTCGCTCTGGTGCCCTCATTTTCCACTCTACAGAAA
The DNA here is from genome assembly GCA_903131615.1 of Diplodus sargus. NCBI lineage: Eukaryota > Metazoa > Chordata > Actinopteri > Spariformes > Sparidae > Diplodus > Diplodus sargus. The sequence continues at coordinate 16,150 of CAEMYA010000922.1, read as the reverse complement.
TATAAAAGACATCACAGAGTTCAGCAATGTCTCCTGTCACTCAATATATAAATATTTTGCCAATAACCATTACTTTTCTATCAAAAATTGCAGGAGTTTGGGAGACGTTTTCCCATTTATTCTTATGGAGACATTTTCAACTTTGGCTCTACTGCTCCAGCATATGTGCAGCGAGAGAAACTGTTCACATTTTTAAGCTCTTTCAGCCCTCTCATTTTCCAGATCTTCTGCCTTTTCAGATTTTTAAATGTTCATCTTTCTTCCTCTTCAGCTTTTATCGTGCAGCAGGTGACATGACACATCCCATTAATTAATCAATTCTTCTCTGACCTGGCTAGATTTTCTGGATTTTTTTCAAGATCTCCCAAGAGAACCAGTGTGCTTGATAGAGTGGTGGCACACAGACTACCAAGAGCAAGCGCAGTAGCATGGGACTTCCATGTCTGTGCTTTGAACACTGTGTTTGAGCACAAAGGTGACATGACTCAGTGTTTTGAAACCATCAGGGGAGTTTGAGCCTACCACTGTGAGGGAAGCTGCAGGGTTTGTGAGGCTACTGGAGGATGATACTTTCAGCTTCTTCCTGAAACTATTTCATTGCATTATGCCCCATGTGGACATTTTCTTCAGCCAGCTCCAGAAGCGGACCATTGGCTAATTTAGCCTATATATATATATATATATATATATATATATATATATATATATATATATATATATATATAAGCCAAATTAGCCTGACCCAAATATTTTCAAGAGTATCTTAATATTATTTTAATTCAAGTAATTAAGTAATATTTTCAGGGCTTGAAATTACAACCATTTTAGTCACATTTGTGACCAAAACGTAATCTGTGCGACTTCAAAATGTTTGGGAGAAAACGATTGTGAGGCTCACAACCAGTGTTGTGGGTAAGTACTCTAATTACTTTTTTCGCGTAATGTGTAACGTAACGCGTTAGTTTCGTGCGTCAAGTAATCAGTAACTTCGTTATTTTTTTAAAAAAGTAATCCGTTATTTTAAGAATTTCTCCGGATAAGGAAAGAAAAATCCCGACTGCAGCCTACTTTTTGTCAGACAGCACTGTGCCACCTGCGGATGTGTCAGCGGAGGCGCAGCGCTGTGATGCGTCTGTGCTCTTCTGCTGACCTACGTTACCTGTGTGTGTGTGTGTGTGTGTGTGTGTGTGTGTGTGTGAGTGTTTTCGAACCCCCGGCAAAATGGCAGAGAGGACAGCTTTTGCATCGTGGAAGTACGCATTATTTTCAACTAGTGCAGTGCCTGTAGGAATTATGCGTTCATATAGAAAAGTGGGAGGTTAAGAAGCATTTTCACTGATGGCCAAATGAGGCTGTTTGAAGGTGGAACGTCAGGGATATTTAGGTTTGTTATGAAATCCGATATTCCAGGGTATAACTGGTCGTTTTTGACTATTTTTGATTTTGCCATTATATTTCACCTTAAAAACTATTTACTTGGTGTGATTATTTTCAGCACAACCTCACATGTGTGACTGTACAGTTATTTTTTCATTTTGATATATTGTATGAACACAATACACCTAAAATCACACAAAAAACATAAAATCTGAGTAGAAAAAGTTATTTTTTACTGTGAAAACCACAAATATGTTTAACAAACCATTTTCTAATTACTTATGATGCAAATATAAATTGTTGTTTGCTGAATATGTGCATACATTTAAAAAATTTACAAAGTTCTGTGTAACTATTTACATTTAAATGCAGGCAATGCTCAGGTCTGCCTGAGCTCCTTCCAGCTGAATGAAGAGCTGCACTGCCTGCTCTACATTCAGCTTCTTCTGTTTTGACTCATTGAACGAAAAAACGACTCCACTACACACTAAACACACGACACCAAACACTACATAACACACTTACTATACACTCCAAACACGCTAAATGTCACAAATCTCTCAATTCTCAACATCGCTGTCAGTACACCGGTTGTCGTTGCCTGTCACTCATCCGCCGACGTCCCTCCCACAACTTCCTGTTGCTCTACAACCAAACTTGCTGCTTGAACATTTTTGTGACAAAACCCCATTTTTACCGTTTCTTCTGCACCAGAGACAAAGCAAACATGACAGCAACGTTCACGAAAAAGCGTGGCGGATATTAGTTACCCTAAGTCCGGTTTTGGACAGGTCGGTGTGTCCGGTCCGTCAGCTCGGGAGTTGGGCCGTGTAGGTTAGCTAGCGGCTAGGAGCTAGGTACACACGAACATCCACAGATTCCGTTTCCACTTTGTTGTCCGCGCGTCTCCGCATCTCCTCAGACCCGAACAGACCGGTCCGGTCTTGTATAGTCACATTAATCCACAACAGTCAGTTTAGATCATGCACAGAACAGAACGGGACCGAACTGCGGCTAACTCCCAGCCCAGCTCTCGCTGCTGCAGGTATAAATCCGCTCTCCTCAGACCCCAACAGACACGGTCCGGTCTCGTTTGGTCTCAATAATCCACAACAGTCAGTTTAGATGCACAGAACAGAATGGGTCCAGCTCGCGCTGCCGCAGGTATACAGCCGCTTGTTTCTTAACGTATGTCGTGGGCTTGAGCTCTGCAGTGACTGGCTCTAATGCGCATGTCACTGTGGTAGCTCCAGTGGACTATGCTCCAGAATGTGTAAAGCATTTATGAAATAGTTTATTCACGGTATCATTGCAGTCCAAACAAATGCGAAGTCGCACACCACTGAACCAAACGGCAGCCATGTTGAAACTTTCAGGTCATTCTGATCCTGATCCGCAGAGATAGTTGAGGCACACACAGACAGACAGACAGACAGACAGACAGAGATTCCTTGCTTTTATAGAGAGATTCACCAGCAAAAAGGACAGTAACAGGATAACGGTTAAATGCACACTCTGCGCTGGTGAAAAGCTTCTGTCGACCGCAAAAAAAATTAAAAAAAAATTAATAAAACGCTTTGTGGCATATTGCTGACTGTCTTTCTTGTTATTGTTATCCTGCATAGTTAATTTGGTTGGATGACTGACGTTATTCATCATTGTCACGACTTCTCGGTGCATTTAAAGGAGGCATGTGCGAGGCGCTGCAAACGGCTTTTAATTTTTGGTAATGCATGAGTACTCTAACACGTTACTTTTATTCATGGGTAACGCTGTAACGTAACTTGTAACTTACTTTCAATTGATGGTAACGTTGTAACCTAATTAACTACTTTCCAAAGTAACTATACCCAACACTGCTCACAACACAATAAAGCTGTAATAATGTTACTGTGCAAGCCTCTGTTTGTTCTTATACTGTGTTAAAAAGAAACAAAAAAACAGACTGAAATAATAATAACTAGAACTGCAAGCGCGACTCGGACCCAGCGCACCACAGAGCCCACGGAAGTTGGCCCAAAGGATGAAGGGCTCGGGGCAAAAGTGAGGACACAGGCCAACGTCTGAGCCGTGGTACTCGGTGTAATGGGAAGTGCACCGGAAGTGCAAAAGGCTGAATGTGTGCCGATTTGGATTTGTTGTAATAAGCCACGCCCACATTGACCAGTCATGACCACCTTCAAGATATGGCTTCAGGATTGGCCCTACATCATACCGACCAAATTTCCTAAAAATCGGTGTAGCCGTTCAAGAGATATAAACTTCCTATATTTTTAGCACCCCCTAGTGGGCAAAATTCGCCAAATTCGGCTCATCCCTTTCCAGTGTCATGGCGATAAAGGAACTCAAATTTGGTGTTAATAGCATTTAGTTTGACCGAGATATCAAACAGTTTACATTTTTATGGCTAGCTACCGAAATTTGTTTGTTGATAATTTGTGCATTTTTTGACCAAGCAAAATTCTTTTGATAACTTCAGATCAGGTCCAGCTGAAGAGTGTACATACCAAGTTTCACCCAGATCGGACAAAATCCCAAGGAGGAGTTCGAAAAACTAGGTTTTCCAGTTTTTGCGAATTTGGAAAAAAAACGTTCTAGGTGGAAGTGGGCGTGGCCAATTGCAGCGTGATTCAGCTCCATTCAGGGAATACAAGGTTTTTGAATGTGCGGCATACAGTGCGGGAGTTATAGGCAAGGTTATAGCGCCCCCTGCAGGCAGATATATGTAGTTTTTTGTGTCTGAGGTACGTGAGAAGTCATCACTGGGGGCGGCTGGACTGGATATTTGCTCCTAAAAAGACAAAGGTGTGGCAGGGCAGTTAGTTTAGTTTAGACACATTGTTTTTAATTAGTTCATGTCTGTACTGTGTTTATTCTACAGTGTGAACAGTGATGTGATCAGGCTAAGATACTGTATATATAGTGTGAACACAATAGTGGTGCTGTCCTCGGTATGTATAGTTTGTTTGTATTCATCAACTAAATGTAAAACATGAACTGGTATTTTAACAACATATTTAAACATAATTTAAGTCTTTCTTCTATATATATATATATATATATATATATACACTGTAAAAAAAAAAACTCGTAAAAAAACGGTAAATGACTGGCAGCTACGGCTGCCAAACAAAAACCGTAATATTAAAGTAAAATATCATAATTCAAATTAAGTCCAGAAACATTACTTTTACAGAAATTTTCATTAAATGCTATGCAGAAAAATACCGTTATTTTATAGATTTTCCCTAAATTATTACAATCGAACACTTTTTAATAAAGTGACAATGCTAACAGTTATGCAGAAAAATACTGTCATTTTATAGTGTTTTCCTAAATTATTACGATCAAACACTTTTAATAAAGTGACAATGCGAAGAGTTCTGCAGAAAAATACCGTTATTTTATAGTTTTTTCCTAATTTATTACGATCAAACACTTTTAATAAAGTGACAATGCTAACAGTTCTGCAGAAAAATACCGTTATTTAATAGTTTCTTTCCTAAATTATTACGATCAAACACTTTTAATAAAGTGACAATGCTAACAGTTCTGCAGAAAAATACCGTTATTTAATAGTTTTTTCCTAAATTATTACAATCAAACACTTTTAATAAAGTGACA
>CAEMYA010000921.1:0-10068 GCA_903131615.1 Diplodus sargus | reverse complement strand
CGACTTCCTCAGCGGAAGGTGTTGCTTGAGCATGCCCCGACGGCAGCAGGCATCGACGGCGGCATGCTCCGACGCGCGTGGACTGCGAGGGCCCGTTCATCACTGCTTGCAGTTTTAATTATTATCTGTATTTAAAATCTACGTTTAAAAAAAAAAAAACTGGTCTTAATTTTGCACTATATCATGTAAATATGTATATATGTCTATTTCTCCCCTTTTTAATTTTATTGCTTATTTTTGCTATAGGCCTACATATCCACTCATAAATGGTTATTATATCACTTTCAATGTCAAATTGACATCTTACTCTGTCAAGTGACATAATGGTCAGCTGACATACTGTCATATAGTATATAAATATGAGATTTAGCTGTTTAAATAAAGGTTAAATAAAAATGTCAGCATCAAAATGACAAAATTTGATGACAACTGACGTGGTTATTTTTCAAACTCCTTTTGGGGGTTTATACAGTACATATATGCGAGGGACCGCTGGCAAGCTGCTGCCAAGCCTCCTCCACTGTTTTTGCTGTTTTTGTGATATTTTACTTTTCTTTTGCTCGTGTTGTGCATGAACTCTGGACTTTAATGCCATCTGTTAGATTCGGCTTGCTCGATCTAACACTCTGTCACACTGAAACAACAGTTAAACAGTCTTTACCTGTCTGCTGCTACTGCCTCGCCACTGGTTAGCCTCTGAGTGATCACCCCATGATCACCAACATGATTAACTCCTCCCTCACCACTGGCACTGTGCCCCTCACTCTCAAACTGGCTGCTATCACACCCATCCTGAAAAAACCTGGTGCTGACCCAACTGACCTTAACCTTTACTTGCCCATCTCCAACCTCCCCTTCATCTCCAAAACACTTGAAAGGGTGGTTGCCGCACAACTACAGTCCCACCTCGACACAAACAACCTCCATGAACCTTTTCAATCCGGTTTCCATCCAAAACACAGCACCGAAACAGCCCTTGTCAAAATCACCAATGACCTCCTCTGTGCAGCTGACTCCGGACTTATACACTCCTCGACCTCAGCGCTGCATTTGACACTATCTCCCACACACTACTCCTGGACCCCCTGGCTGGCATTAGGATCACTGGTGCTGCACTCCGTTGGTTTACATCCTACCTCACTGACCGCCAACACTTTGTGCAAACAAGGGACCACAAGTCTGGATGTTCGGGTGTTTCACTGGGTGTCCCCCAGGGGTCAGTCTTGGGTCCACTCCTCTTCATCATCTACCTCCTCCCCCTGGGCACAATCCTCCGTCATCATGGGATCCACCTTCACTGCCATGCCGACGACACACAGGTCTACATCTCCTCCAAACCCACCGCTGCCATCCCTCCCACCTCCCTTATCACCTGCCTGGAAGACATCCGGAGCTGGATGAGCAGGAACTTCCTGAAGCTCAATGGCAACTGAGGCCCTGCTCATCGGCTCCAAATCCACCATCACCAAATCACAACACACCCCAGCCCCACCCATCATCATCAACGGATTCATTCTGGACAGCACCCTCTCATTTGCACCTCACATCAAAAACATCACCCGGACTGCTTCTTCCACCTCCGAAATATCTCCAGACTCCGTCCATCACTGTCCATGGGTGCCCGAGCCTTCAGCTGCTCGGCACCCAAACTATGGAACTCCCTCCCCCCACACATAAGACAGTCAGACTCCATCGCAACATTCAAATCCAAACTCAAAACCCACCTGTTCAAACTGGCATACTCACTCTGACTGGTCACTGTGCACTACACTTTTCTTTTCTTTTTCTTTTTATGTCAATGTTTGTTTTTAATATTCTGTGATGTTATTCTGTGATTTTATGCTTTTATCCTATGTAAGGTGACCTTGGGTGACTTCAAAGGCGCCATCAAACAAATAAAATGTGTTATTATTATTATTATTATTATTATTATTATTATTATTATTATTATGCAGGGTTTCTGAAGTTGTGTGCTGTTTTAATGATAGTACAGTTATTTAGTGGTGAAAGTAATTGCCTAAAGGTCTTATGTCCATTTAAATCCTGTTTTATTGACATGACGACATCAGGGTCTCTTTCAGTGGTGGCTAGCTGAAAATATGTCCAGCAGCATTGAAGCTTTCTCCCAATATGATCACTTGGTAAGTGAGTATGCAATGTCTCAGCATCAATACCTTCAGATTTCTGTAGATGTCAGAAAGGCTGCTTGAAGGTCCAATTCTCTAGCCAAAAAAAAAATGGCCTAACCGCAATAGCACTTTAGTACAAAGGTGTTTTTATTTTAGCCATGCAAAACAACTCCATCCAATGGTGAAAATGGTCCACAGTGGATCCACAGGTGCAGGACAGTATTAAAAATTGACAAGCACAAACAAAAAAAAATCAAACAAACAAATAGTACAAGTGCTTAGCTCTCACAGGCTCAACAGTACCTACTCCTTTTAGGTCTCAGCCTCAACTCTCTCCACCAGGTCTCCTAAGCCAGCTTTTAAACCTGTAACCACACCCCCATGGCCTGAACCAGCATATGCAGGTATGTCAAACAATCATACATTATCGAGATACAGGGTAAAAACAGGCATATGACAATAAAACAGCAATCACCCACTATGGCACATAGTATTTCCAGCAAATGCCTGAAAAAACATTTTACATCTTCAGAGTTCATATATGCTCTGCACCAGCATATCACCCTGGCTATTTCCCCCCTCCTCCTGAGCTCACCCGAACATTTTCCCGGGACAACTTCGCTCAAAAGTGGTCACTATAGCGCTCTTCCGTTTTGTCCCAACAGAGCACCCATAACCCAGAAGCGGACGCCCGGCCACACGCACAAACACGGACAATACCAGCATCTGCCGGTCTACGATGATAAGTATCGACCATAACTGAACAGTTGCTGTACTATGTTTTCCACCAATAAACGTATGATTGAACTCGCTACTCTGTTCATTTCATGTTACATAGGGGAATCTTACGTGGGTTATGTGTGTGTGTGTGTGTGTGTGTGTGTGTGTGTGTGCGTGCGTGTGCGTGCGCGCGCGTGTGTGTGTGTCTGTCTGTGTGTGCGTCTGTCTGTGTGTGTGTGCTGCTGCAGCTAACACAAACAGAGGGAAAAATTATTGGAGTGTTATGAGGGAGCCCATTGTCACAGGAGGATACCAGAAAAAGTTTGACAATGGTAGGATAGTGGAAGGCTTTAGACTAGTTTTGATTGACCATGTGGCTACAAGCTAGTTTTTACAGATGCTAACTTTTTGACACTTTAGCCAAGGCATGGCTACGTCTTTAAATAGCTTAAGATGTCTTTCAGAAAATAGTTTGATAGAACATGATAAGATATTGATCACATGTTACATGCTAATTAGAAGTTAATTAAAGGTTGAATATGGAGAATGTTTATCAAACGCTATATTTTTATCAGTATGACAGTATGTCAACTGACCACTATGTCACTTGACATAGAGTAAGATGTCAATTTGACATTGAAAGTGATATAATAACCATTTATGAGTGGATATGTAGGCCTATATTTATGCCAGGTGTCATGTAATGTGTATGTAGGTGTTATGAATGGTTGTGCAAACCCTCTTCAAATAAAGTGTTACTGAAAGTTGTTTTGTTGGTTTGTGGTTGTTTTCATGAGGTAGTGATTTGTTGGAAATCTGTGGAGTGAAGAGGTACATTTAAGAAAGAGTGACCTGGGGTCTCCAGTGCTGCTCAGAACCTTATATCTGAGCTGGAATTCTGGTCTCCCAAGGAGGTAAGTCCATCATCCACTCAGTAGGAGCAGGATGTAGTTGCATGTCCCCCTCTCTCAACATACTCTTCCTCCATCTGTCCTCCTCTCCTCTATCATGGGTCATGCTGGCATGTGGGAGGTGGGATGGGGACTAACTTGCGACGGCCCGCGCCCTGCTTCTGTCTCACCACACAACCTTTGTTGCCGTCGGGCAACTTAGGGGGAGACTCTGAGTACTCTACTACCCTATGACCCCGAAGAAGGCTCAAGGTTAGCGGGCAACTCGCTGGGTGAGGGTTGCCCGCTGTATGGTACTCAAGGTCTGCAATTTAACCCAATAGTCATTCTGTTGTTTCAAATCCAGTGTATATAACATTCTTAGATTTTCAAAACACAAAATAGTGGCAAAGTATTACATTATCAGTTTAGAAAAAAAAAAACCTGCTGAAAATGTAATGAATTCCCAATAATGTAATAAGTAATACGTTATCAGTCGAAATGTTATTACAATATCAGTCAGGATATTTATTACATTATTGGTAAAGTTATTACATTATTGGGTTTTATTACATTTTCGATTGAATTATGTGCAAATTTTATTACATTTTCAGGAAATTATTACATTATAGGGTGCTACAAGCTCTTTGAATTGTACTAACGTTGATGAAAGGTGCTGTAAATAAAGTTTGACTGACTTATCCTGTATCAGCACAAATAATGAGAGAGAGCTCAACAAACTGAACTGCTGTGTTTTAAACTTCACTACTTTAATATTCTCACCTCTGACATCCATGCAGACCGACTTAAGGCGACTTTCACAATCAAAGTCCTCCCATCGTCCACCATCGATCCCTGTGCAGTGCTCTCTGCTGTTAGCGTTGTCTGGTTCTCCAGACTTCCACAGTCTGAACTCGGCCTCCCCGTCTCTGTAGAAGCTGGTGTCTAACAGTGACCACCTCCAGCTGTTCAGGTCATCATACAGCCCGATCCAGAAACCCTGAAGGCAATATATTAATATTATATTAATTAACAAGTCAACAGGCTTTCTAATCCAACATTCCCTCCTTTTGTTTCCATCCACTGCAGCTCAACAGGGACACTCAGTCTGGTGAAACACAACCAGGGAAGTTCATATTAAAACTCTTTACAGCCCGATTCTAAAAGAGTTGGGACGCTGTGTAGAATAAAGACACAACACAAACATTTACAAAGACCTGACTTCAGTTCTGCTGTTCCTGAGCTCATGTAGTAAAATCATTTCTACAGTCATGTGTTTGACGACCTCGCCCTGTCCTTGCTGGTGAACGACTGAGCCTTTCGAGGACGCCCCTTTCATACCCGATGATGATACTATCACCTGTTACTGATGAACCTGTTCACCTGTGGAAGGTTCCAACACAACAACTGTCCGTCTTTTGTTGCCCCGTCACAACTTGTTTGAAACGCGGTGCTGCAGAATAGGCATTTATTTACAATAATCAGTGAAGTTGAACATGAAATAAATAAGTAGTCTTTGTACGGTTTTAAATTGAGTTTTTGTCTAAAAGGATCAACAAATGATCACATTCCCCGATTCTGTTTAATTTGTATTTAACACGACGTCCCAACTTGTTTGGAATGAGCGTTGTATCCACATATAGACATGTAGACATTTAGTCTACGAGTACATCTCATATTATAAACACATAGATATGAGGCATTTTCTAGAGGTAGAGGTAGGAGTAGTTTAAATTCAAGCTGCACTTTCAGCCTGCGTGTCATTTACATGATTGTTGAAAATGGTTTGAGATTAAAGAAAGACATCAGTGAACTCACATGAAATTCTTTGCTTTTATCTGCCATGTCGTGCAGGATCTTCAGTTCATCCATGTTGTCTAAAGTTGCCAGGTCAGTGTGTTTTTCTCTGCAGTACTTCTGAGCTTCAGTCATGTTCTTCCGGTCATAAACAAAATGGTACTGACGACGGACCTGTGATGAGACGGCACTCAGCCCTGCAGTGACAGACATGCACACTGATTACATTTGGGTGAAACATTGCAGAACATTTAATTGTTATTCAGATAAAAACACAAGACAACCTGAAATACAAAACAACACACAGTTATATATTACAGCAGTGGTTCTCTGGGACGTCCCGGTAACTCAGGTGGTAGAACATGTGTCTCATGCACAGCGGCTGATCATTAAAGGGCCACTACATAGATTTGGAGAAGAAATTCAAACCCATCATTCTTATATTTAAAATATTAATGAGATAATAATACAAACTCAGAAATATTTCAACAAACAACAAGCTGTGTTCTCAGAGGAGAAGAAGGTCCCAGAACACTGTCTGAAGCTAGAGAGGTGGCAGGGTCCGCCACATATAAACAAAGTTAAACAGTTAATGAGCAGAGAAAGATCATCTTTGGCTTTTTATTTATATGTATATATATATATATATATATATATATATATATACATATATATACACACACACATATATATACATATATACACACATATTTCCACAGAAAACCCACAGTAGAAAGGTGGTAATAATCAACAATAAATATAAGAAAAACAAATTATAATCACAATAATAATAATAATAATAATAATAATGATAATAATAATAATAATAATAATAACGATCATGACAAATACAAATGACAATAATGAAACAAAATAAATAAAATAAGGATAATAATAATATGGATTATAATTAATCAAAGGCGGAAACGAAGGTGGAAGGTGAAGAGAAGAGAATGTATACTATAATACAAAACATGTATAAACATACAGAGAGAGAGTGAAATAAAAGAAAATAGATTTAAAAAAGAAAAAAATAATACAAATATAAAATAATAAAAACAAATAAATAATGATATACAACATAGTAGAATATCAATGATAAAACTTTTGTGTTTCTACTGAAAAGAGAGGTTCACATTTTTTAACTCTGGAGATTTAAAGATCCTGTCACAAAGTTTTGTCTCATCGGTGTTTAAACTGTGTGTGTGTATAAATATATTTACTGTATATATATATTAATGAGTGCAGGTACAGAGTCTGAGAACATTCTGACTGAATCATCCCTAATTTTAAGAATAAAAGAGAGCTGTGATCGGTTCCTGCTTCATTCAGACGGATCCTAGTTTATTGTTGTTGGTTTTAAAAGTCAGTTCAGCATCAAGAAATATTGAGGAACTCAGTGATGGTTTGTAAATGAAAAACACCAAAGCTGGCCTGGAAAAATAGAAAGCTAAAGATTTTAGAAGCTGCAGCGTCACCACAAAATATTTCAGGGTAAAGAAATCAAATTCAGAGGATTCAGTTTGCATCAGTCTGTGCGTCAATCAAAGGAGAAGGATTATATAAATGTGGTACATCATTTATAATTCAGAGTTCTGATGACAGTTTTGTCCCCACAAGGTTTCATGCTGTAATAAAAGAATATCAACATGTATAAAACTAATAACCTACTGACCTGATGCAGCCATGATGAGCAGCAGGACTGCGTCCATCTTCGTCGGCTCTCTGTTCGTTCTGATGTGACACTTCAGACTTGTGGCTGTTGATGTAGCTGACAGAGCTTCAATACAATACCTGACTATCCACCTATTGTTTGCACACATAGTTCCTCAAAAATAGGTTTGCATACTTCATTTGGCTACCAACGTGTTGATGACAGGAAAACAGACGAGAACGAGGGTCAAACCTCCACTGACCCGCTTTACATGAAACCGTCACTGTGCCTCTTTGTTCTGGTCAGACGGTCAGCGGAAGTCTTTCCTGACTCACAGGTGTAGAGATAATAAAGTCACTCATTCTGAATTTCTACGAATGTTTAACAGTTAAAATGTGATATATGATATTATTGTATTATGGTTTTTTGATGTTTAAATGTAAAGGTGGCCTATCGCTGGTGCTGCAGCCGGTCCCAGCTGACACCAGGCCGGCGGGGCGAACCATGGATGAGTTAGCAGTTCAGCACAAAGCTGTGACGTACGTGCTGATCTCGTTGATCTGCGTTGTCATGACGACCTAAAAAATATGTTGTGTCACCAGCCATGGCAACGAACAGAACATCAGTGTTGATATTTCTGTCAAACCACAGAATTTGTGACTTACTGTTACCTGGAGATTTGTTTCTCATTTGTTTGGGCACGGTGAGAGGTGACAGCCGTCCGGTGGCAGCTCTGTGGGAGGAACTGAGAAAGTCCTGCCTTCAAAATCTTACTTAGGTAAAAGTATTCCTGGAAATATATGCAAAACCATCCTGCAACACCTCCCCCGGGCCAATGCAAAGATCATTCAGCGCTGCTGTTGAACACAGACCTGAGTGCAGACCTGGTTTGGGGCTCTTTTGAAAGGTTACAGTCTGAATTTGTTTTCACAAACAGTGGAAAGCTCCGTACGAGCTTCTGGCATCAATCTGTAGGCATTCTTCCATTTTTGGTGCCAAAATGTTTTGATGCAGAAATCATCCTGCAGATGAGCTGTAACTGCTCCTGTTAGCTTTAAACCCCAAAGTGTCGACATCATATAGTCTGACACGGTCCAAGTTCAAACCAGAAACACTGTCACTGGACCTGAACACTTCACACGTGTATGTGAGGAAATATTCAGCAGCAGGTGAAAAAATGAAATGTTGTGCACTCAGAACACCTCAGGAGCAAAAACTCATCAGTTCTTTATTTCCTGATTCACACTAACTTTGTGCTGATGAAATCATCATAAACAAGAAAAACAGCCCATTCAAAGAGCACATACATCAAGTTCAGGGCTGTAAAAACTGATATAATCTAAATATTACTGGATCTGAAATCTCATTGGCTACAGGATGTGTCAGTCATCCGGAGGCTTGTGTGTGAGTGGCTCAGAGAGAGGAGGAAGAAGAGAGGGAGGGTCACTGCTCTACACGTTCACTCATTGGCTGTTGTCGGCTCGAGGGCGGGCACAGAAGCTCCTGTCTGCTGAAATGAGCTGTCAATCAAACGGCTGCCAGCTCAGGATCCCTGGTGCAGAGGGAAGATGGAGTCTGCTGTGACATGAGGAGTCTCTTTCTACAGATAACATCATCTGTGATCTCAGTTTGCTGTTTCGTCTCCATGTAATGATGAAATACTGTGTGTTGGACTAAACATGTCACTGAAATGGATCCAGTGGACATTTTAGAATAAGAGAAAACAGTTTTTGTTGGAGTTTGATGCACTTCTGAAACACACAGACTCTTTATTGATGCGTTGACAAAACTGTGTACATGGTAGTTTGTGTGTTTGTTTGCTGATTGTACCTTCATGATGTGGTTTCATCTTGAAATGGTTTATAGAATCAATAGAATCATGAGAATCTGAGCTTCCTGGCTCTGACAGACATGACGGTACACTTACATTGAGGCATTGGCCTGTTTGCTCAGCTGTGTTCGTACTGTTTGACGAACTGGGACGCTGAGTTTGAACAGTTTCACAAGTTTATACAATTATCATGTATAATGACCCATTTCAGAATAATTCACACTGTATTATACTCCTAGACTGTAATTATTGATGCATGTGTGTGTTCACTGCTGCAGCTGGGATCAATAAAATCTTAAATCATCAACACTAACATGCTGCTCTGACACTGAAGCTGACCTGATGGGCCAGAACCATCAGGACAGGAGCCGGAGCGAAGCTGACCTGACTTGGACCAAGAGCTGTTCCTGTCCCCAGCCTTCTTCTGGCTGATGTCCGCTCACAGGAGAAGAAAGTGGATGAGGAGGCTCACTCAGAGACGGCTGTGAGCACATCTAGACAGAGACCTGATTAACCCCTAACATCCCGGATCAAGCTATGGTACCGGATGGGCGGACCTTGTTCAGAGCCGACAGGCCACAGGACTCCAGTAAGAGGAGAGGACGAGGGCTCTGGGTCGACATGAATAATGTGTAGTGCTCAAACGCAGCTGAAGAAGATGGACAGCGTTCACTAGATGTTAAATGTCTAACGCTGAGATGTCGACCATATTCTCTGCCAGAGAGTTCACCAGTGTTTTCAATGATGCAGCATACAGCTTGTCCAGATCCCCACCAGAGGAAGAACTGTCCTCCACCATGTGTATACTAATATTCCTGACGGTCACAACACCCTCCCACATCCTCACTTTGGCCTATCAGATCATATTTCCCTGCTTCATCTGCCTACTTTCTTGCAGCTGATCAAAAGGGTCGAACCATCAACAAAAACTGTTACAGTGTGGACAGATGAAGCTACAGCAGCCGTACAGGACTGTTTTAAGTGAAATGTTCAAAAGAAACTTCCACTCAGGACAACAACATCAATCAGTGACATCACATATCAGCA
>CAEMYA010000920.1:20968-39930 GCA_903131615.1 Diplodus sargus | reverse complement strand
ACATCTAATGTACTGTTAAAAATTCGGCTCGCACTAGGCTTTGATACATGGAATATGTATACCAAGAAGTGCAGTGGCAAATACAGTCTCATTCTCATTAATGTCATTAAAAGGCTTTGAAAGGGAGACATTCCAGACAGTCCAACCTTGAGGAATCCAGATATGAAAGTGAAAACAACCATCAATTTTGCATAAGATGGAAGGCCAGTTAAGTCCTGCACCATATCGTCATTGTCTTTGAAGCTTTCCTGACTGAAGGATAATTTGCTGACCATTTCCCTGAGATGATAGATCTCTAACCTCAGTGCAGTACAGTCTTCGGTCAGTCTTCTCACTGTTGTTTGGCAGGCTTCATTGGAGCACGCCACACCGCTCTCAGCATACACAGAACTTGTGGCTTCTTGACAGTAACTGTGGTCAGCAATCTGATCTCTATCCTCCTGAGCCGAGGTATCTCCATTGTCCATCTGACAGCTGTTCTCGCTGGGTGCCACCACTCCATCATTGGTCACTCTTCTCTTTCTTTTGACAGCTTGTGTTTGCTCAAATTTACTGTAGCTGTTTATTTTTCTTTGCCGTTGCTCAGGTGTGAGGTAAGCAAACAAACTGGGCACATAGTCTGGACTCAGAGGATTCTCACTCTTCTGACCTACAGTGGTAGAATGAGATAATGACACATTAATGAACAGTGTTTGACACACGATGATTAAATAACTATTACTGTTCTTACTTCTGGGTAGCTATGTACGCTAGCTAGCTTGATTGGCTGGGGCATTTTACCAAGTGGCTGGAAAATGTTCATATTTTTAAAAGTTCATTTTCTAGCTGGGGTGAAAATGAACTTTTCAAAATATGAACATTGGCTGGAACATGTTTATGTTTTGAAAAGTTCATTTTCACCGCAGCTAGCTAGCAACCTATGGTAATTGTTTATCATGTAAATTTCCACTTCTGCTAGCTAGGCTAACTAATGTCAGTTCAGAGTCAACAAACTTACCAGAAATAAAATGATCGTTGCACAGCCTGGAGTGTTCTGTCGGCGTCCAGTGAATCCTTCTAATTGCAGCTATCCACTTCTGTCTCCTTTCTGTGTTCTTGGGAATGTTATAAAATATGTGTCCATCTTTGTTTGACTTGCTGTTATTACAGCCTACAGCACAGCAGATAGACGGCATTGTATACATTAGACTACCGTAACTCCGGTCCTAGGACGGTCTTCAAGATGGCGCTGTGACTCATGTGTGACGTCACATGAAACGCATGAATAATTGTTAATTTTATATAATTCGTTTTCGTTTCATAATAATAATAATAATAATTATTATTATTATTATTAAATAGGAATAATTAAATTAATTATTAAAATCACAATAAAACCATATGTGGTGATCAGCAGTTTATGTCTCAGCATTAACGTAATGTATCTGTAATAACCCCAAACTGTTAGCTAGCTAATAATGATAATATTGATAACATTATTGTGGGTTCAGTATCAGGTTTACCTCTCCACGGTCCTCTCAGCTGGAGATATACCAGAGATGCTTCTCCTCTTCCTTCACATGGAAAAGGATTAAATATATATATCAAATATATTTCACAGTCAAACTTTACTCTTCTAGTCACTTTTGCGGACCTGGGCTGCATAAATAGTGACGTGTGGGTAGGGGCGGGAACATCTGGTGACGCAACCAGGAAATGGTCCGAAGGGTAGACTTCAAGTTGACGTGGCCTGCAGGGTGCACCGAAGTACACTCATTCACAGGGGCGTATTTAGTCATTTGGGGGCCCAAGGCAAACTGACAAAAGTTTTATTCTCACCTCAGCACAAGGTCTTCAATGCGGGCAGCAGCAAGTAGGTTCAGCCTGGATATTGTTGTATCTTGTGTTACTACTTAGTTGAGCTAGAGCAGGGGTCACCAACACGGTGGCCACGGGCACCAGGTAGCCCCCAAGCAGTGTTGGGCAGTAACGTTGCTAAAAGTCGCTACATTTAACTACATTTCTCAGTAGCGTGGTGGTAGCGTCGCTATTTTCTGAATGAAATAGCTTTTCAGTAGTTTAGCTCTTTTATTGACCAAGTAGCACGTTAGCGTCCACACAATCTACATTTTTACGAACACCTCTGAAGTTCAGCGCAGCGGAGCTGCGGTCTGAAATGAAAGGATAAGTCAGTGACGCCGATCACGGCCGAGTATGTGGAGCCGACAGAAGCACTTCCGTATGACAGTGACACCACGGACTAATCCTTTCCTACAACGTCTCTGCTGCACGAGAATACAGACAGGTTAGCTTTAGTGAGTTAACTTACGTTACTTGATGGCAGAGGGTGAGGAGGACAGAGACGAGTTGATCCCGAGGGATGCAAAAGACAAACTTGTATAATAAACAAATACAGTAACGGTACATATAGGAGGTAAGTGGTGGGGAAATAAGTGAACAGAGAAACATTTGAAAAGTTTACATTACTCTGAATTATTACTTTTGTAATTCTTAACCAGCACAGGGTACAACAAAAATGCAATTTCTACAAAACCAAAGTATGGTAATTACTCAAAATGATGAGCTTAAAATGTATGTATGTTGAAACTGCCAGTTATATGAGATACTGGTTGATGGATAGAGTACTTTATTAATCTCAAAGGGAAATTAAAGTGTTACAGCCACTTGACATAAATCAAAATACAAAAACAATGAAGTAGGTAAAAGAAACAATACAATTAAAGGCTGAATTATATACAATAAATAAATAGATTAACTCAAATATCAAATATAAATTATAAAGCTGAAACTAGAACACAGACTAGAGAACCTTAACAAAAACTCCAACTATAAAATACTTAGAATTAAGTGTGCATTGATAGTTGAATAATATAATATACACAATAGTGAGAGCACAGATTATTGTTTAATAAACAATTGAAAGTAACATTTTTGCCTGCTTATCGGTCTGATTGATAGTTTTATTGATCACTGAGATAGCTTTGACTTGGAATGAAGTTGTTCCAATATAAAAAGAAAATAGCTTAATGTAGTTAAGCTACTTTTGCCATTTTGCTGTAGCTTAGCTTGCTACATTTCTCTGGGGAGTAGCTTCGGTGTAGTGAAGCTTAATTTTAATGTAGAGTATCTTGTAGCTTAGCTCACTACACTTTCCGAGTAGCTTGCCCAACACTGCCCCCAAGGACCACATGAGTAGCCCTCAGGCCTGTTCTAAAAATGAAAATTGAATATTGATATTATCTGTTTCCCACCTTGTTAAGTCATTGTTGATAATTATTGTGAGAAATAATTAACTGATCAGTGTCTTCACATAGATGAGTATCATTAATCATTAATAATCATATATAACTAAAGGCAAACTGAGCAAATGTGTTATTTCAGAAGAGTGTATCAAACTGGTAGCTCTTTGTATTACTCAGTACCCATGAAGTAGCTCTCAGTTTCAAAAAGTTTGGTGACCCCTGAGCTAGATAGTCCTTAGAAGAGACGTAATTCCAACACTACTAGAACGGCTGTAAGTCATTTTGACCGCTAGATTTGAAACTCAATAATCTCTCATGTAAATACCCAACTGAGTGATGAATGCATTCATTGTGTCATGATATTTAAAAAACAAAACAAAATAATACCAAAATGTACATTTTAACAAGTTTAATGATATATTTATCAATATTCATATCATCGCACATAGTAAACCGTAATTATTGCATATACTTATACAAGATTTTAATTGAGAAAACTCACGCGAGACTGTCATCTCCTATTCTCATTTTTGAATGTGTTCCTTAAAGCCTCAAAGTTTCTCAACCAGGCCCCTATCTGTGGCCTTGGGTGAGCTGTGGCTGCACCTGTTGCTCACTCACTTCAGCCTTGCTATTATAAAAGGGTAACTCAAACATTGGTTGTCAAGCACAAAACTCATTATTAGAGCACAGTCGGAACTGCACAGGATATTTCCCAAATCTATTTATATGCATGATTATGACCCAGATTTATTTGCCACTACAGGGGCAACTTGTTACGTCTTGCCAAGTCTCCCTCTGAAAGTTTGTCAAAATCAGTTCAATATTCAGCCTTGACTTTTGAGATAATTTTTTTCTGGCAGCTCCTCCAAGTGTACTCTGATTCCCGTTTCCACCGTCGTCTTCCTCACCTCAACAACAGGGTCTCCTTGAATGAGAGTTGTGTTTCTGGTATGAAAACGGGTCTTCTCATTCAACAAGAAGGACTCTCTCTGTAGGACTCGTTTCAGTAATATTGTCAGACTCTTAGAATAACAACTTCAGCCTGTCAGGGACAAAAACAAGGACATTTAGTGGACATAACTTTGGTGGTGGGAGTTGCCCCAAAGGATTATGTTGCACACATTACAGCCATGTTGCAGCTGCCAGCTGAGGTGATTCCAAAACTTTTGGTAACAATAAATCATTTACACACCAACACACGTGAATCTGAGGCCCAGGTTTAAAATTACTGGAATTCCCTGTTAAGCCTTGATCCCACCAGAGAGTGGTGTAAAGCGTTAATCTGTGTGTCTCTACATTTGGTAATTGAGGGACTATATTAGCAGGGATAAATAGAACTACTGTAGCTGCAGGTGTAAATGCTAATTTACCAACCTCTGCTTCGTGAGCCCTGCAAATGCATTTTATAGCATCCCTAATATTGCCAAGGCAAGTATCGGTTTCCGATGGCATATAGGCTCTTCATTGGTTATTAAAACCACCAGAACATCAGTGGTACCATCTACAGAGCATCAGTGACATCAGTGAGGTGAGATGTCTGCACAGAGCCCAAAGGATACTGAAAGACAACACCCACCATCTGACAACACATACTGAAGTATCTGCTGCCGTACCACTAGACTACAGAGCGGCTCAGTTCATCAGACTGTGAGACTCTTGAGCTCATCCTCAACACCCAACATTTTTTTCTTTTGTAGTACAACATGGCTTGAAATAAAAAAACGTCTTCACAGAAGTTAAGACAATCCAGAATGGAATGATTCAGTTCGGGAAGCAGACAACTGAGTCTGAGCAGAAAGTCTGTAATGAGGAGGACACTAACACCATACTGACGGAACTGTTGAGAGATCAAGGCATCACAAAAAAAGTAAATTAAAATGATAATTGGTGACATGGAGAACAGGAGCAGCCACTTCAATCTCTACTTCCATGCCGACCCAGAGAGCTTTGGGACCCTGGAGACAGAGAGTTTCCTGGAGAAAAATTTTACCGAGGATGCTGGGTCAAGGTAAACTTCTCAATCAGCCCATTCAGTTAACGACAGAGCAACACAAACATTTTGTGCTGCTCCATCTCAACATTACGTCCATGCTCTTTTTTTCCTCCTCTTGATTCAAACAGAGGAAATTAGAGCAGCATCTTCACCATCTTCGGGCGTTACATTACCCACCATGAGGCACGTAAGCTGCCTCATTATACACAATCACTGTGACATATTCAACGTAGCCGGTTGCGCTAAGGAGATTTATTAGATAATTAATTCCCCAGACATGGTCTATGTCTTAAGGCATCAAGGAGTCCAAATCGTAATGATGGTCGGACCCCATCATGTATTCTGTAGCAAATACACTCGAAAGGCAATTCCTGACAATACTGCTGGTGCAGGGCTTCTGGAGGGGGAGGTGGGACCTGATTTTAAAACACAGTGGTGTTAGGGCTGCATATAGCTACAGTATAGGTGATGGTACAGAATCAGAACCAGAATCAGAATTCCTTTATTAGTCCCGCAAAAGGGGAGATTTGTGGCTGGGTGGGTCATACAGTAGACATTCCCTCCCGAGAACGGGGTTTGTATCCGTTTGTGATGAAAAGTCAACAGTGATTTGTTTTTAATTTA
Source organism: Diplodus sargus (assembly GCA_903131615.1). NCBI lineage: Eukaryota > Metazoa > Chordata > Actinopteri > Spariformes > Sparidae > Diplodus > Diplodus sargus. Next base: position 34,068 of record CAEMYA010000920.1, on the reverse strand, counting down.
ACAGCCTGTAAATTAGCTTCCGTCACATATGTTAGGAGAGTGACTACAGTCATTTTAACCTGAAGTATTATCTTAATTTAAACTCATAATCTCCTAAACGCAACCAAGTAGTTTTTTTTTTTTTTTTTAACCAAACTGCAACTCCTGACAACGTTAACAATCCAAGAGTCATAAAATGTCACACTACGTGAACTGTTGGCCAGCAAGATTTAATTTGAAACCGTACGTTGCATATGATGTATTATTGCTTACTTGACCACTCAGTTGAAACTGATGCCTGAGGAAAAGGTAAAGCATCACAGAGACGTAAGCTCGCTGACAAAGCGGCTGTACTTGACAAGATGGGAACGAGAATGTGTTGACTTTAATAGATGCATATAGAGTGATTGGTGTTTAGAAACATGCCAGCATGTTTCTGATACGTTACAGTATGTAAACAATGCATGTCATTGTAATGAGCTTGATCATGGCTTTTTCAGAAGTAAATGGAGCTTTACTTACAGGTGCTAGATGAATAAATTAGCAAGTAATAAGACTAAATAGGCCTCTGTAGACTTTAAAATGTTAAACTCATAACAAATCATAAACAACTCATGTCATCATAATGGGATTATATACAGTTTGAGTGTGTATTACAGAGCATTTTTAAATATTAATGATGTTTGCACCATGTATATTCACTGTGATATAGACACAATCGATGTCTGTAGGGACTGCCTCTCAAATATTAATGACTTTTTAACAGCCTGAATTTCAGATGATACAAGTTTATTCATTAGGATAAATCCCTTCAGATGAACCATCTTGTTTTTGAGGGGGTCCTAACATACAATACAAACAAACATTAAAATAACAAAACAGGAAAAGAAAACAAACAAACAAACAAACAGAGACATTACAGACAATAAAGTGCACTGTAAATCCCAATTTGCTCACTCAACTTAAAAATTGTATTGGAAACAGCTTGCACTCAAATCATTTAGTTTAGTGCAGTGCAGTAACATGCAGTGGCGGCTGGTGAAAAGTATTCTAGGTGGGGCTATGCCATTTTTAGTTCTCTTGTGGCAGAGGTGCATAGCTGCGCTGTTGAGCACATGAAGCGGTGCCGTTAGTAGAAAATAGGCAGCGCAAGAGGCACTCCATAAGAACAGAGTGGAAAGTAGACTATATACACAATAACATGAAATTATATGGATTTACTTAATGTTTCTAGGAAATCTGACACTGTATAATATGGAATATATATCAAGTGACTGAACTCAAACCTTTGATTGGAAGAATAGTGTACAGTATTTTATGATCAAGCTAAAAGAAAAAGTTTTTTAAAAAAGTAACTGTTAAGCATCATTGATGACTGAGCTGGTTAGTGTTTACTTGATGCACATTCTAGAAACATATACAGTAATTATTAATATTAACAAACACACTATTAAAACAAAATATTAGGAATTTATAGAGTGCTATACATTACTGATTGATGTCTTACGCTCAGGTCAACTATATACAAAGAAACGTGGTCAGGGCTGCGGTGTGTGTGTGTGTGTCTCATCTTATTTGTACAAGAATTTTGCCCTTCTCTCCTTCTGTGTGGCAAACAGCTCAATGACTCTATTATTTAATGTCCCTTAAAAGTTTCTTCTCCATGGAGAGCATAGCCAGAGCCTTCAGGCGATCCTGTGTCATGGTATTTCTCAGGAAGGTCTTGATCGTCTTCAGAATAGAGAAGCACCTCTAGGATTCAGCTGTTGTCATGGTTGTGGTGATGAGGATCTTGAGGAGGCTGACAATCTCTGTGAAAGTACTCTGAAGGTTGTTCTCCATGAAGAACTAGTACAGAGGCACTGCACCACTGCAAGCCTTGAACTCACTGTTCTCATAGATGAGGGACCGTTCTGTTTTGAGCTTGGCCTTGTTCAACATGGAGTACGCCTCCACTGTAGTTTCAAGCACTCAGTGATGACAATTGGGCCACAAGGGGGGGCAGTCGACTGCCCCCCCCTTGTGGCGACTGCCCCCGCCTTGTGGCGACTGCCCCCGCCTTGTGGCCCAATTGTTGAAAAATGCGCCCTCCTGGGGAGCCAAAACGTGTGCTAAAGTACCCTCTTGAGAGCCAAAGTGCACTCTTGGTTGGCAAAACACACTAAACTGCCCCCCTTGGCTGGTTAAAACATGATAAACTGCCCTCTTGGGAGCCAAAATACGCGCTAAAATGCCCTTTAAAAAGTCTGTGCACGCCACAGAGTGCAATCATAAAGTGCAAACAAATGAAAAAAAATAAGCCTATGGAACAGGAACATACTACAGTGTGATAAGTTAACCCTCTTTTCCCCCAACTCGCCTGACATTCCACTCAGCGTTTAAATGGAATACTCTCTATTTCACGCACACACACACACCTACATGCATACACACAAGGAACTTGTAATTACACGCGGTGCCGGCAACCGCGGCGTAATTCATTCATATGGCAATTTTACACATCTTTCAGTTACTCACCAAACCAAGGGAGTAGGTTTGATTTTGAGATTGGTGGGGACATTAAAGTGCTCCAAGGCAGCACTCCTGAAAGTTGACGTTTTTTAACATAAGCAATCATAATTTCACGTCATGCAGATGTTATAGGTTAAAACAACTAATGAAAGACCCTCCTTACCCTCCTGATTACTGCCACTCCCTCTGCCACTCTCTCTGCTGCTCTGTCCAGGTGGATCAGTTTCCTTAGGAATAAACCACAATATAAATTTGACAACTTATAGCAACTACTGTAAACACATACACACTAGTAATACATGATGAGGCCTCTCATGAACACCAGTCTTGATATAAAGCTCTGATTTTAAAGCCACATGGCTGAAGCATTGCTATTCGGATCATCATCACAAATACATTTGTCACAGTGCTGAATCTCATGACTAACATATCCATCATAAATTTTAACCTCACCTGTGAATTTCCAGCCTCTCTTTCAGCTTCTCCTCCTACATCTCCTCCAGCTTCTCCTCCTCTGTCTCCTTCAGCCTCTCTTCCTCCATCTACTCCAGCCTCTCCTTCTCTACCTCCTCCTGCCTCTCTTCCTCTACCTTCTCTGGCCTCTCCTCCTCCATCTCCTCCAGCCTCTCTGCTGTCTGTAACGTTACAAAAATATGTTGATGCATGACATATGAACAGATACATTAGGGATACAATGATCATAGAGCTTGATGGTACAGTTATTGCCTGAGCAAAAAGGCTTTTACTAAATATCAATATCACTTACTATTAATTATATTTTATAATTATAAAATCACATGATCATCTAGAATGTGAGGTTTTATTGTATTTCCACCATAAAATTTCTTCATTTGTGTTTTTAAACCGTTGCTCACTTCTACACAAATACATGAAAAAAAGAATTAAAAATACCTTTAAAAAAGTGTATTTCTTTGGCATTAAATATACTCTTTTATTCAATATATGTATTGTTGAGCCTCGACCTATACACCCTTGAGGTAACTTACACTTTGACTCCTAAAGAAGTCTCTGATATCCAGTTTTCTTTTCGTTGACATCCTTCAAATCCTATACAGCACACACACATGCACACATACACGCACGCAAACAGACACAAATGTAAATGACACCACTGATATTAAAATCCGTCTAGCTGATGTGACCCAGGAAGAACAAATGCTGAACATGTTGACAACTTACACTCGCAGTTGCAGATAACATGCACTGCCTCTCGTCCGGTCCAACTAGCAGGCTGCATTTAGCTTTTACAAGCAGAAGGAGTGACAGCGGGGACAGCCAATCACGTGTAAGTTAGCGAGAAACCGGCAGCCGATCAGGGAGCGATATTTAGGTTACAGGCGGGACTTCTTGCAGAGACCGACATTTAACCCTTTGTGTGCCATAATCATTAATTAAACACTACGAACAGCGGTTGTATTGATAGTGACTACACAGTGGCGGCTGAATATTGGTAGGGACGTGTCCCTAGCGTCCCTACCCAGTTCTACACCCTTAAACACTAAACTTCTGCCAACATCATAGCGAACGACGCGGTACACATCGATTCGGCTCCATAAGTCATTCCATCCCATTTGTCCATACTATTAACATATATTAACATTCCATGCTAATAAAGCCTGTTGGTAGAATTTTGATGGACTGAGGGGAAGTTTGGACACATTATAATTAAATCTTAACAGAAAATGAAGACCTCCTACTTCTTTAAATATGTTGTGAGGAATAAAATACCATATTGAGTCAGGAGCTCTCAAACACTCTTTCACCCATTTCAGTTTAAATATATAATTTAAGTCCTTAAAGTCCAAAAGTTCGAAGCCACCTTCCTCCCTGATCCAGACATGATTTCCTTCCTCAGGTAATGGTGTTTGTTCTTTCATACAAAGTTGATGAAACTGTTATTTATGTCTTTGCAGGTTGAGTCCAGGACAGTGAGGGAGAGAGCAGGATAGACAAAACGTGAAACTCCTTTGGCTTACTATGATGGGAAGGTCTCTTTGTAGCCACATGTTTAAGATGGATTTGGTTTTGTGTAGTTTTGAGGAGAAGTTAAGAAGCTGTCGTTCCATCGGGTCCTTACAAACATTAATTCCAAGGTATTTAACACAGTTTTTAACAGGTATGTTATGCAAGCTTTTGTAGTTAGTTTGAAATAAACACAGAATTTCACACTTGGATTTGTTTAGTTTTAGGCCCGATGCAGCTGAAAACAAGTCTACTGGAGATATAGCATGTTCAATCTGTTGTTTACAAATAAAGCTGTGTCATCCGCCCATTGAGTTATTTTTATCTCTTATCTCACTGGGAGGCCATTCACAGAGGATACAAAGAGCCAGTGTCAACGCGAGTTGGACAGAAAACCGTATTAGAGCGGGCAGCACAGTTCATCCATGTCACACAGCCAGGACAGGGCGGGACGGCAGGCCTATAAACACACTTAAAGAAGAAATGCAGTATTTTTTTTTTTTTTTACCGATCCTTGCTTATTGTTAGACTTATTGCAATTCTCCTATTGTGTGAGACTTCACAGTCACAAAATGCCACGTCTTCCAATCCAGATGACTGCTGTTGTTGAGCGGCAGGATGCAGAGAAAATGCTGTGTTGTTTTTTGTTTTGTTTTTTGAGAACCGGGTTTCTGAGTGCAGTCGGTGCTCCATTCTGCTGACTACCCTCCAATTCTCAACACGGGCACATTCTCTTTTACTGCTTATCCACGAGGGCCAATTCACCCCTGTTAATTGCTCCACTAATGACATCCCTCTCCTGTAAGAGCACACCATTTTTTTTAATTCTGCGTCTCTCTCCCGAGGCCCCGGCAGTATTTTCCAGATGGCACACTTTACAGCACTCAGTGATGCCGTCCCTGCTGAGGAAAGTACCAACCCTCTGCATCAAGCATCAGCGTCATGTCTGTGCACCATCAGATGGATGGAGTGGAGATTTTACGGAGAAAGGGAGGAGCAGGGATTTGGAGAGGGGCCTTGGAGTGCTGTGTCCGGTCTGAGGAGCGGGGAGGCTATCAGTCAACTCTAAAAAGGAGTCGGAAAAAATCAAACTCGTCAATTGTCAGACGAGCTGTCGCTTTTCAGCGGAGAGAGAGAGAAAGAGAAGAGGGAGCTGTTTCCATTTTCCCCGGCTCCCACCATGCACACACACACACACGTAGGAGACGCTACTGCTTGATGATAAGGGTTAATTAATCACTGGTGATTAATAATACACTTGTAAATGTGGCACCACCTCTGTTGTTTAGTTCTCCGAACAATCCGGAGGAAATTATTCCAAACAATTAACTGTACAAGTTTGACGTGAACAGTTTGTTCCATTTCAAATCAATTTACTCAGTCTCAATATTCTGAAGCGGTGAATTCTTTGCACGTATCCATCGGTTCTCCACATTAAAATTAAGTTCCAGACAAAGACAAACAATTATATACGTTTATTGACTAAATAATTCTGGGTAAAATAAATGAAATGACAATTATTTTAGACGAACAACAACAGACAACAGAAAAGGTAAAGACTGTAATTAGGAAAGTAATATAATTATGTGACTGTCGGCAGATGGTAAAGTTAAAGAGTCTGGTTTTATATATTAAATATTATGGGAGTAATTTTTAATACTAACGAGACTCTAATCTCAATTCTCTTAAGTTCATAAAATAGAAGTCAGAACTTTAGACACCACTCATTCTCACGTGTGTGGATCCATTTGCATGAAGACGTTCAGCCTGTTTTGTCTGGGAGTCAGGAGATCCTGAAGCTTGGTCTCTTTGAGAGTTCTGGGTTGGACTACGGCACGTTAGTCCAATAGCCAGGGGGAAGGCCGGTACTCTGTTGAGGAACTCTCGGTCCGAAGGCTCAGCGGGGTTTCCCACCTTGGGAGCGCTGGGGGCAGAGTCGATCTCGGCTGGGAGCACACAAAGTCTTTTTGTTGGAGACTCCTTGTATTTGTATTTAGAGTACTCTAACACTGGTTGTCACAATGAAGATCCATGTCTGTTTCTCCAACTCCGAAGTAGCTGAAGAAATGATGCATGTAAATGATGACTTCATTGCTCCCCTTACTTGATGCCTTCATCAATCAGGAAATTCACCTGTTTTTGTCTCGTCACAGGAGACCCCAAAAATTTCTGTGGAGTCAGGAAGTACATTGGCCCAGGCTGAAGAGGGTTTGAGGGAAAGTATATCTGAAGAAGACAGCGGGAGAGAGGGAAAGGGGATTAGATTAAATGAAAGACATTTGTGTCTATTCAGAACTGTCTAATAAATATAGATATAGATTACTATATTGTAGGGTGACCATACGTCCTCTTTTACCCGGACATGTCCTCTTTTGGCGGGCTGTCCGGCCTGTCCGGGGGGAGTTTATAAAATCCTTCAAATGTCCGGGGTTTTGAGTTTGTGTAGCGCTTACTTTATCTTCGCATCACAGACTATTGTATTTACCATACACGTTCAATGGTTCATTTGGAAACACACTCTGAGAGGTGGAGTTCCACGCCGAACCCCGGAACGTGTATTCATTCATTATAAAACAGTGCAGCGCATCAGTGCTCTCTGCTGCTCTGCCCCTCCGCTCAGTTCGAAGCAAAGCCACTGACGCGACGCACGCATGCACTGTCAGCCGGTGAGTGAAAGAAAAGCGAGAAATGCTGAAACGCAAATGCACTTTTACAGACGAAATGCAGAAAAAGTACCCGTGTTTTCGCAGGGTCCTGAAAAATGGGAAGCAGAGTGTACTGTCTGCAAAGCTGGGACGTATGTGTCCGTGGCAAACAAAGGCTCTAACGACCTACAAGCCCATATCGACACTTCAAAGCACAGAATCGCTGTGCAAGGGGAGAGCTCTTCTGCAAAATTTACCGAGTATTTTGTACAACCTGGCAAAGCAGAAGACATGGTCAGTGCTGCTGAGGGCGTTTTGGCATTTCATACGGTCAAACACCACAGCAGCTACAGGTCAATGGACTGAACCAGTACTTTACTTAAAAAAGCATTCCCAGATTCAGACACACCAAAAAAATTCTCAAGCGCATGTACCAAAACAGAGGCCATTGTCAACAGTGCAATCGCGCCACACTCTGTTGAAATCGCGCTGGAGGCGCTCAAAGTAATACAATACTGTGGCATTGCTACTGATGGAAGTAACCACGGGGCAGTAAAGATTTTCCAATAATAATACAGTACTTTGACTGGAAGAAAGGTGGTGTACAATCAACACTGACAGAGCTAAAAGACACACCCAATGAGACTGCAGACACCATTGCACAATACTTGATTGACACATTAAAAAAAAACAATTTGTCTGAAAAATGTATTGCATTTACTGGTGACAATTGCAACACAAATTTTGGAGGAATCAGACGTGATGAAGGGGGGAATAATGTTTTTGCAAATATGAAGAGATTGCTGCAGAACAAGACGCTGGTCAGTGTGGGTTGCCCAGCACACATATTGAACAATTGTTCTCATCATGGTGCAGATACACTTGATGTGGAAATAGAGAATATCATGTTCAAAATCTACCAGTACTTCCACATTTACACATCCTTACCTAGGATCAAATGTGCCGCCTTTCTATCTAAAAAGGGCTTGTGACATCTGATATCTGTTAGCCTGCAGGGCAGAAAGTATTGTAGTGGTTTGAACAGTGGTTTTCAAAAGCAGTTGTCATGTTGTTAATGTTGATTGAGTGTTATTTTCCTTAAGCAATTTAGTGGACTGATCAGAATTAGAAGGTACTTTATTGAAATGGAAATGCTTTTATTACAAAAAGCCCGTGAATATCATCTTACTTAGTGAAAGCTGCATTAGTGATGGAGAGTTCAAAGGCCTGCAAGTGCATCAGAAGTGGACCAAATATTTTGAGAAGGCCAAAAAGCATAACATGTTACTCAGAGCTCCTGAAGGTTGCACAGTTTGTATTTGCCCTTCCTTCTCACAATGCAAATGTTGAGAGGGTTTTCTCACTGATGCAGAGCAAGTGGACCAAGGAAAGAAACAAGTCACTGTTGAGTCACTGAAGGGGCTTCTATTTGTGCAATACAATTTCAAAGAAATATCTTGCAAGGACGTTCATGCTTATTTGATGAGCAATCGGAAAATGCTGAGAAAAATAAGCTCTTCAGCAAAATATGCATGGGCAAACAAGGCAGACCAGGGAGAAGAGGAGGAGGACCAGGGAGACGAGGATTGCCAAGAAGACTAAAGAAAAATCAACATTAAACAACACGCTACCCCTCTTTTTCTTTTTGTTCAGTGTTGAGGCATTATTTATATTTTTTGCATTAGCCATAATAAGAGACATTATTTTGAGGAATGGGCTAACTAAACATTGAAAAATAGGCTACCTCTCGTTTTTTCTTGTTGTTTACCGATAATTAACATATTTTGAGGCATCATTTATATTCTTACATAATTGACACGAGAGAGGTTATTTTAAGAAATGTAGTACCTCAGTTTTTCTAAGATATGTTAGACTAGAAGAGAGATGTTGTATTGTATTTGGTTAAAAATCTGAATATTTATACAGAACTATTACAGACCATATTTGTATGTGACTGATAATTTTGTTGAGGAGAGATGCTTTAGATAAATGAATATATTGCTTATAAACGCAACTTTGTGTGAGTATTTTTCAGTATCTCCAAGAAGCCTGGTTAAGTGTCTTTTTGGGAATTCAGAATATGCGTTTAACTGAGTTAGAGCGCGTAAAAAACACTTGACCCGACCCGAAAAACCCTCAAAACCCTGCGTAGTAGTGTCCTCTTTTTTGGGATTCAGAATATGGTCAACCTACTATATTGCTGCTATTCTGCATTTGCACTATTATTAGGCTACTTATTCTCCATGCACTTTATTGTACAGTAACGCTTCCTGTGTGTGTCTGCTGCAAACCAAATCGGCCTTCAAGAGACATTTAATAAAGTGAAGTAAATGATGTGTGATAAATAGTACCTGCTGTGCAAAATCAAAACTGTAATCCATCCTGATCTTCTTGCTTGCTGATGGGGAGGGTCCCAAAGGCAAGGCAACTCAAAGTGCTTTACAGGCACACACAAATCTCTCTATAAAAGCAAGGAATCTCTGTCTGTCTGTGTGTGTGTGTGTGTGTGTGTGTGTGTGTGTGTGTGTTTCTGTGCCTCAAATATCTCTGCGGATCAGGATCAGACTGACCTGAGAGTTTCAACATGGCTGCTGCTTGGTTCAGTGGTGTGCAATTTTGCATTTGTTTGGACTGCAATGATACCGTGAATAAATTATTTCAAAAATGCTCACAAATTTGGGAGCATAGTCCACCGTAGCCACCACAGTCACGTACACACCAGAGCCAGTCACTGCAGAGCTCAAGCCCACGACATACCTTAAGAAACAAGCGGATTTATACCTGAAGCGGCGCGAGCTGGACCGGGAGTTAGCCGGCGGGTCGGTCCCGTTCTGTTCTGTGCATCTAAACTGACTGTTGTAGATTAATGAGACTAAAAGAGACCAGACCGTGTCTGTTTGGGTCTGAGGAGAGCGGATTTATACCTGCAGCGGCGCGAGCTGGACCGGTAGTTAGCCGGCGGTTCTGTCCCATTCTTTTCTGTGCGTCTAAACTGACTGTTGTGGATTAATGAGACTAAACGAGTCCAGACCGCGTCTGTTCGGGTCTGAGGAGATGCGGAGACGCGCGGACAACAAAGTGGAATCGGAATCTGTGGATGTTCGTGTGTTGCTAGCCGCTAGCCAACGTACACGGCCCAGGACGCACCGGCATGTGCAAAACCGGACTTAGGGTAAATAATGTCCGCCACGCTTTTTCGCAAACATTGCCGTCACGTTTTTTTTGTGTCTGATGCAGAAGAAACGGTAAAAACGGGCTTTTGTCATGAAAGTGTTCAAGCAGCAAGTTTGGTTGTTGAGGAACAGGAAGTTGTCGGAGGGACGTCGGCGGATGATTGACAGGCAACGACGGTCGGTGTACAGACAGCGATATTGAGAGTTGAGAGATTTGTGACATTTAGCGTGTTTGGAGTGTATAAGTGTGTGTAAGTGTGTTATGTAGTGTTTGGTGTCGTGTGTTTAGTGTGTAGTGGTGTCGGTTTTTTGTTTAATGAGTCAAAACAGGAGAAGCTGAATGTTGAGCAGGCAGTGCAGCTCTTCATTCAGCTGGAAGGAGCTCAGGCCAGTGTTGCCAACTCTTTTCCAATGAAAGTAGCTAGCACTAGCTCCAAAAGTCGCTAAAAGTCGCCAGATGACATCATACGTTCATTTACATATTGATGGCATAATCACATGCGAATTTGCATATATCTTACTGGTTGTGTCTCATGCAGTAAGGTGGAGATTAATTTAAGCCAGCTGTACAAAAGGTTTATAGAGAAATTTTTACCAAATTATCACAAACTCACTACAGAGACAAGGATATTCGAAGTAAAAATGGTAAAGGGAGGGAGAAGATCAAACGAACTATGTGTATTTTTACAAGATGGAGGAACATCCTGATCTGGAGAGAAAGAGTGAGAGAGAATATCTAGACTCAGCATTGTATCTAAGGTAAAGTACTAGTGGAACCGCGAAAGACTAAGAAGTCAGAGAATTAACAGTTTAAAACAGAGTAAACGGCAGCTCCGGTCTCAAATCCACAGAGCGAGCGGCCGCGGCATCGGCTCCTGCCCCCCCCCACACATACATTCCGGCCTGCTGCCTGCGCAGCCGCGTGAGAGGGGAGAGCTCGGCGCTGCTGCAGACGAGCTGTGGACTGCGATCACTCTGAGCAGCATGTGAATTACAATATAATATATTTCTCGCCTTTCCCCTGATGATCTGAATAAGTCGCTAAATTTGTCGCTTTTTAGAAATAATGTGGCTAAGAGGGTCTGAAAAGCCGCTAAATCTAGCGAGAAAGTCGCTAAGTTGGCAACACTGGCTCAGGCTGACCTGAGCATTGCCTGCATTTAAATGTAGATAGTTACACATAACTTTGTAAATTTTTCAAATGTATGCACATATTCAGCAAACAACAATTTATATTTGCATTATAAGTAATAAACATGGTTTGTTAAACATATTTGTGGTTTTCTGTCAGGCTTGGCAGAAACTGAGGACTCAGATGCAGGAAGGCAGTAGTACAGACAGGCTTTATTTTAGATACAGTTTCTCTGTAGACAGAGTGATAACAGAACAGGCTGTGAAACACTATAGGTCCAACGGACCACTCAAACAAAACAACAAGAACAAGGAAGCTCCCGTAGGAGTAAAAAAGGAGATGACTACACTGGTCTTAAGAAACTAGAAGTTTATATAAAAATTACTCAAACTGAAAATCGCTCCCGGAGGAGGAAGGCACACAGGCTATGAAATTAAGTCTACTCTAATGAGGCTGAAAATATTAAAGAACAGAAATCTCTCCAGCAGGAGGAAAGCAAACGCTATGAAACTAACCTAACAATGAAACAAAAATGCTAACCAAAAGGTATCCAAATCAAAATCACTCTACCACAGAGGAAAACTATATGCAAAAAATAAAACTTGGCAAAACTTATCTATACCGAAAATACAAGGCAAGATCAAGACTGTGGGATAGGCTGGACGTACTCGACGAAACGAACGAAATACTCTGGCAACGAAGACAGGGGAAGACAAAGACTATATACACATGAGGGAGGGAGCACAGGTGGAAACAATCAGGGATCAGGGAAGACGCCAGACCGGTGACACAAGAGGAAGGGCAAGTGACCTGAAACGAGAGGAGAGTTACTTTTCAAAATAAAACATGAAATTCACAAGACAAAAAAACCCAAGACAAGACATCCCTCACCGCGGTGTGACAGTTTTCACAGTAAAAAAATCTAACTTTTTCTACTCGGATTTTATGGGTTTCTTTTTGTGATTTTAGGTCCATAGTGTTAATACAGTAGGTCAAAATGAAAAAATAACTGTACGTGATAGAAAGTCTGAAGCGGTCAAGAAGCAACACGATCATCTTGCCCTTGTGCAACCTCTGATGTGTGGAAGAAGCTGGTTCCACAGTGCTTTGAAGCTTGATTTGCAAACTGCACGCTCATCTGAAAAACGTATTACTTATGATTAATTATACTGTAATTGCCAATGTTACGTCACATTACTTCACATTACAAGCACTCAATTCGAAATCAATTTTTGCACATACGACACTCCTTAAAGTCTGTGTAAAGCAAAATCAGCCATTTTCTTCTAAACACATTAAACAGGTCATAAATGTGTTTACTTAAAACATGTAAAAGCCATTCGACCATTTAGAATTTAATTTTGGAGCTAGGCTCACAAACTGTTTTTCAACATTTCTGTGTTCAGGATTTAATGGGCGGGTCAGAAATCATGGGGGGGCTTATGCAAATCATGGCCGCGTTATGTAACGCGGCCATGATTTGCATAAACCCCGCCCTGCTGCAGAAGTGGGATAAATACGTGCAGCGCATCAGCGGTTCTCCCACTCGCTCAGTCTTGGATAGCATTGCTTACAATAGTTTGCAGCTAGCTAACCAGCCAACCAGTCAGCTAAACAGTCACATTTCCTCCTCATCGCTCTGCATCTTTCCTGGATGCCACAGTGTGCAGGGTGACG
>CAEMYA010000920.1:0-19231 GCA_903131615.1 Diplodus sargus | reverse complement strand
TTTTGAGACCTAATTTTATATACTTGGCAATTTTTTTAATCTTTCAAATTTGGCTCAGTGGTCAATGACACATGTTTCTGTGGTATGACAAACTCATCACACAAATTTATTTTTGCTTTACACAGACTTTAACAGACTTCACGTAGAGACGCCAAACTGAGGCCTTAAGATACATGGGTTGGCAGCAACTTCACATGCCAATCCCTATACCGAGGATGTCGGCCAGGCAGTATGATGGCATTGTCTTCTGCATAGTTTTTTATAAATTCCACAACTCCGTTGATAATGCTGCGGCTGATGAACCTGGCTGACCGTGGCTGTGACTGCTTCTTCCTTAACCGTGGTCTTGCCCCATTCTCCTAAAAGTGTTTGATTATATCAGTCAGGGTGTCTTTGCCAATTCTAAAAAAAGGAAACCAAAGAAGTTACACATCATGGGTCATACAAACAGGCACATTGTCACCTGACTCTGGATGTATTCATCCAAACTGTTCCTTGTGGATTTTGTTGCATTCGCTTAGCTCAAAATAAATATATGTGTTGCTACCCTTTTCATTATAATCTATGCATATGACCATGTAAGGGATACATTGCTCGTAAATAAAATATAGAACGGATGGTGAAAAAACACAGTGTAAGAAGTTGCAGACTGCTCCCTCGCCTCAAGCTAGAATAGGATGAGACATGGGGTGCAGTTCCTGTCTTGCACCCCAAGATAATAATAGCCGACGTATCTAGTCTAAACGGAGGTTAGGGGAAGGGGCAGTTTCGCACTATGTGACTAGAAAATTATGATATGATTTGCATCTCTGTATGTATCCTTTTTAGGATATGCTTTGCAAACTTGTAAACCGCCCCTAGATGTGTAATAAAATGAGCCTGAAAGTTGCAGAGATCAGAACTCAGCACGACAGCGGCAGGAGCAGATCGGGGGATCTGTACTGAGCTGTGAGTTCTCCCTTTGCAAAGGCGAACATAGAATTTGTCTCTGTGTGTTCATTCAGTGTCTCTCATTTAATAAGTGTCTAGGTCCTGAGGATCCGGGGTGACAGGTTAGTCACAACATCCTCAAGTAGGCTAGTTGCTAAACATTAGCATCACAGTCAATTCAAGCAATGCTAACAGGCACATTGTCACATGACTCTGGATGTATTCATCCAAACTATCCTCCAGTAAACTAGGTGCTAAATCATGAGCATCAGTCAATTCAAGCAATTCAAGCATTATTCAAATTAATAGCAGATGCTCACACTACTAGACAAAACCTCCCATTACAGCTTAGTTTTGATGTGTTTCGATGGGCTAAGGTATAAACATGAAAACAAAAACATGAGATAACAGTTTGTAATCCCTGTGACTTTGACTTTGACTTCGAAGGAACACATAACACAAAGTAGATAACTTGGATGTTAATAGAAACTCACCCCATAAGAAACTGAAAAGTATTCCTGCAGACGTCATTGCCTCCGATGGAATAAGTGGTCCAGGGGCGTTTTCTCTTCGTCAGGGGCTTTTTGGTGGATGTAGTCATATCCGAAGTAACTACTGTGTGTCTGTTTGCCTTGAGATGTCCAATTATTTGTATGTCCTGCCACTCTCTTTAAGCAGCTAGAGAATCCAACCGTATGCTGTACACAAGCTCTGGAGAAAGCTTGTCACTACACAAATGTGTCCCAATGAGAGTTCTCTCTTCTTACGTAGCATTTGCAGTCAAAGTTACGGATTTTCTCCATTTCGTTGTCTTTACCCCTTCACATGTTACCGTAGATTTCCTGAAACTCTACCCGATTTGAAAATATGAAATAATATAGTAATAAATAATAATAGTAATAATGTGTCAATGTTGTGTGGTTATTCCCTCATTACATTACTATTTCTGAACATCTGTCTCCACTAATAAATGCGCTGTCCATGGTACTGAAACAGAGCAAACGCACTGACAGCGTCTGACGCTCGCGTTTTGAAGTAAACCCAGTGGCGGTCCTAGCTTTCATGACGCCCTGGGCGAACCTCAACTCCAGCGCCCCACTAACCAATGACTTACTTAAGTATTGATGGTGGCAACTTCTTCCGTCACTGTCGTTTCCAGGAAAAAGAAAGTCAGATGGTACCTGACTTGGTCCCCTGGAAACCAGTTGTGTCTGAATTCTCAGTCATAACTGAAGGCCAGTTAGCAGGTCAGTGCACAGAGGCTCATCCTCAAGAGACGATTCTGCTCCAGGCGTCTCTAATCGAGATATTCACAGCGTTTATAGTGGCGGAACATCACACATACCCAGTGATAATAACATTATAACTGTCTGCAAAATGCTTTGCAGGGATGCACGCACACACAGACACACACACACACACACTCACAGACATACGTGCACACAAACTCACCTGAGTTTTGCTGGGGAGAAGTAGCGGTAAATGGGTCTTCATCCTCAGGATCGGACAGCATTTGATACCGATCCGATACCATTGTTGAACTAATAATAAACTGTATACCGTCCACCTTATACCATGTAGAAGAGACTAAAGGCACCAGACTTTCCTAACTAAACATTACTTTCCTAACTAAGCCAAAATAATCAAACACATACCAAACATTATAAACATGTGCAACATTAATAATAATAATACATTTAATTTTTTATAGCGCCTGTCAGGGTACCCAAGGACACTTAACAAAGTGGAACAAACAAAATAAAGAATAAATGGCCTGCCTGTCAGTCAGCACAGAGGGAACACCAGCACTGAAGTCAGTAGCACCGTCCGTGTACAAACTAGCGTCTGGAGGCTCCGTGCACACAGCAGGGGCAACGCAGGAGACCAAGAGATCCAATCCAAGCGATGAAGCCTGGGGTGAAGTGACAGCGGAGGTCCAGGTGCTCCTGTGCTGAACACCTGAAGACCTCGCCAGCAACTGCGGTGTAGTGACCATCCAACATCGCTGCGAGCCGGAGGAGACCGCAGCAGCAGAGGAGAGCGACAAAAGAGCCAGGCGGTGAATAACCCAGAAGTTGTGGTGGAGGGACGACGAACGGAGCAACGATGGACAGCCCACAAAGTACTGAGTACGTCGGTTTGAAAGTTAGCGTTGCTAGGCTAACAGCTGATCGGTGAGGCTAACAACTGATGGCAGGGCTAACAGCTAATCAGCAGAGAAATGTGACGTGAGTAAATGCAACGTCCTGCAAACAGGAATCCAAAATACAACATAGCAGCTGAACCTGAGAATAAACTAATAAAAAGTAGTGCTCTTCCAGCATGCGACACACTGACACTGACGAATGACGTAGGATGTGCTGCTACGGAGAAAAAAAAACTGTTTTGTCAATATCGGGCCGATATCCGAGCTTAATGTCGGATCGGTGCACCCCTAATTAGAATACAACATAAATGATCAATGCAGTAATAGCACAATTACATAAACTTGTTATTAAGCATAATGTATCCAGTTTTAGAATAGGAAATTATCAATTCTGTAAGCTAATTCAAAAGACGTATATTGCACAGATATAGCACAGGACCTAACGTGTTGTTTAACAAACATTATGCGAGCTAGTCATGTTGTGTTACATGCACATTATTAGGGTGAAAATAATTAGATATAATGTTTGCAAGTCAGTTGGACTGAAAACGGATGCTGTCGTCATCTACTATTATAGCCAGCAGTGTAGCAAGAGGCTAACAAACATACAAGTTAGCCTAACTTATACTTGAGGTGTCTGCACAGTCACACATTCAGAGCCAAACTTTAATAGTGACAGTTGATTTCCTTTACAGTGAGGGAAAGAGAAGCGGCCAATGCGATGTTTAGATATCAAGGGGCCCCGGATCCGGTAAACAGCGCTCCGTGTGTATGTTAAAAGTTTAACGAGAGGAAAGACCCATATGGAGCACAAAACTGAATTTATCTCTTATGATGGTTGTTTAGAGATGATTCAAGATATACATTTCCCTATAAGCATGAAGAGACCATCTGGTCCATTTTAGGCTGTAAGTTCCAAGAAGTGACCTCAGCGGACGTTACGTAATGTACAGGAGGTGGCAGACTAACTTCTCTTTCTACTTTTGGATAGATGGACTCTCAATCCACCAAAGTGACCAATTGAAAGAAGTGGGACGATGCGAGGAATTAGACTTTAAAAAGGCCTGCACAAGCGGAGAATTGCTATTTTAAAGCATTGGGCAGAACTTTGTTATAAATTAAAGAAACCCAAGTTACGGCCGTGCCTGGACGGACGCTGGCATTGAAATCTGTTTTCAATAAAGATTGCTCTAATATTCCACCAGCCTTGCCTCCGCAGAATTCTTTTATCAACATACTACACACCGACATCTTTGATGAAGAAAGCCCAGAAACTAGAGACTAATTAACGTCATTTTATCTCATTACTTGCATGGTCACACTTATGAAGAGTAGATGACATGGCTCCATACCTTTATCTTTTGCTCGTTTCTCCTCTTCTTCATTTCTCTTTTTCCTGAACTGGGCACCTGATGGCTGTGTCCTCTTCTTATCCATTTGTTTATTTGACACTCGGGAATCAACACGTGACCCCTCCCAACACCATCAACCAAGACTTAGGTGTATTAGTGATGTGCGAGTCATGAACGAGTTGTTTAAATATCGAGATTCGTTTTACTGACTCGGGAATTACGAGTCATTGTCTCCATTAACTCGTTCACTGACTCACCGCTGCTACCACCAGCTAACAGCAAAGAGGAGACATGCCACACAACTGTTATTCTAACTGCACTTACGTTAATGTATCAAGCTAATCGCTGTATTAGCTCCGTGGCTGAAGCAACAGCTCTGGTCATTATTTCAACTCAACTCCCCTGAGCTGAGCTGTATCACAGGCTGATACAGAAAAAGAACGATTGACTGACCCAGTAGCTCCAGCTCACAGCTCAGCACCTCAGACTCATCGTTCACAGGCAGCTCAGCTCACTCGCTCTCCCTCCCTCCCTCCCTGCACCCGTGCTCTCAGAGAGCCGCTACCTCACCTGAGCAGTGTACTGCTACGCTCCATTCACGACAAGTCTCTGAGTGATGGCGCAGAAATTATTCTCAATATAAAATCAGTTTGTCTTGCAAATTTATGTAAATGAAAACTGAAAACAAACTACAACCGTGTTGCTGTCCCTTTGCTACAGTTTCGCCAGATCAAGTTACTAAGTGACATTTAGAAATCCCATCAATAACCCTCCATGTATCCCTGACTGCAGATCCGCAGACCTCAATGTGGGCGAAGTTAAACGTTTAACCCCGCCCACACTCCAACATTTGACTCCGCCGTCACCGTGATGCTTCCTGTTGGGCCTTATGTATACCTCCTGTCTCCTTCCACGCTGGCTTCTCGAACAACAAGGTCCAACAAGACTGAAACCATCCGGCGCCCAGTGAAGGAAAAGAATGAAAGAAGAGGAAGATGCGAAGAAGATACAGGTACAGTAACGTCAATGTGATGAAGCGAATGAAATTAAAAGTTTAATGATCGTTGTTGGAGCAGAGAGTAAGCTTGCTGGCTTACTTCGGACGATAACAGCATTGTTTAATAATCAATAAATAGCTGAGTCGATGTGTGTTAATGGTTCTCCACTTAAATTCATCAGGGACGTTGGGAAAGTTAACGTTAGGCCTGTTCAGGTGTTATTTTACAGGTGTCTTTCCTGCTTGTATGTGTGACCGGTGTGCTTCTGCGTTGTGTTGGTTTGAATGATGCTGTGACACCGGGACTACGCGGAAAAATTATTATAAACCATATATTTAACAAAACATACCTGACAGAACAGATTAAAAGTAGAACCTCCATGTAAATTCACTGTCCGCCCGAACTCCTATACAAATAAAATGCAGATAAAGATATCGACAAACCCGGATGCTAGTTTGGTTTGTCATAGCATTAAGCTAGCGATTTTCAACTGTTAAAACTACTGTTTTGAAATGCAACTCTGACATGTACACATTATAAGACAGGAAAAGACATAACAATAACATTGAGACCAGAAATACATATAATGAACAAAGAAAAAACATTGGATGGTTCAGGATTATCAACTGAATGAAAGAAGGTCACCCCTCTCTCCCGCAGGGATATTGTACAAAAGGGCAGAGGTGCAGGAAGCATTTATAGTGGGGACCACAGAAGAAGAAATTAAAGAGGAGGAGCACTGAGCTACACACACACAGTTTACACTGGATTTGGAGGCATTTCCTTGTCAGGCAGTAACAGATTTTGTGTAATTATACACACATTTCACACAGGTTGACCTGGTTACATATGTCAGTTAAAATGCTATTAGTTTTCCATCCCCTTTGTTATAGTGTGGTTGTAAGGCTTTGATTTATTGTGTCACTGTTTGTTTGTTAAAGTTTATATCAGCGTTAAAGTGCAGTTAAAGTGTATTACTGTTAATACTCTAAACCTCAGCTTTCCCATATCATTCATAGACAAGAACATATAGGATATATATGTATATATATATATATATATATATATATATATATATATATATATATACATATACATGTGTATATATATATATATATATATACTCTGCACTTGCACTCTGGTTAGACTGAATTGCATCAACAATAAAGTTGAATGAATCTCATCATCTCTGGTTCTTTGTTTGATTCTACAGGAGCTGCCCCTGTGCCTCCCTACACAGACTCCCCAGGGTGCTCAGGAGAACCTTTTAATTGTGTACCTTTTACTGTGCAGCAAGTGCATAAAGCTCTCAAAATGTTAGATCACAGGAAACCCCCTGGACCTGACTAAAAATTGCAGCTGATTTTGCAGCACAGCCTCTAACAATCCTTTTTAAGCTATCAATCAAAAACAAAGAAATCCCATCCATTTGGAAGTCAGCTTTTGTTACTCCCTTACTAAAAGGAGGTGATCCAGCAGCTTTAACTAACTATTGGCCAATATCAAATTTGTGTGTCTTGTCAAAATTCTAGAATCTCTTGTGTGTGATCAATTAAAAGAGTTTCTAACCTCAAATGATCTTCTTTCAAAACTGCAATCCGGCTTCAGGAAAAAGCACAGTACCATTACTGCGGATACAAAAGTGATCAATGATATACTTGTTGCTTTTGATAAAAAAAAGTGCTGTGTCTCACTTTTTATTGACTTGTCTAAAACTTTTGTCACTGTGGACCATGCTATTTTAAAGCATAGGCTTCTTTGTTTGGGTTTGTCAGCTCATGTACTTTCCTGGTTCACAAATTATTTGAGTGACAGGACTCAATGTATTAAATATGATGGTCTGTGCTCTGAATATGAGTATCCACAAGGGGGTGCCACAGGGTTCAATATTGGGACCCCTCCTGTTCATTATGTACATTAATGATTTGGGGAAAAATGTCTCAGATGCTAACATGCATTTCTATGCAGATGACACACTTATTTACTGTTTTGGATCAACTACTGCTAAAGCTGTTGAATCTCTGCAGAAAGCTTTTGATGTGGTCCAGCGCACACTCCTGCAGCTAAAACTAGTCCTAAATACTGACTAAACTAAACTAATGTTATTTTCTAACACTAAGAAAGTACTTCAAACTATTCCGACAATGTCCACTCTTGAGGGAAATGTCATAGAGGTGGTTCGTATATACAAATACCTTGGTGTCTTGCTTGATGACTCACTCACCTTCAAGCCCCATATTGACAATTTGGTGAAGAAACTGAAACTTCAATTGGGTTTTTTCTACCAAAGCACATTTTGTTTTTCTTTTGAGGTGAAAAAGCGGCTTGTCACTGCAACTTTTTTAACCATTTTAGATTACGGAGACTTGGTGTATATGAATGCCTCAGCTAAATGTCGAAGTAAGATTGACGCTGTTTATCATGCTTCTCTGAGGTTCATTGCTAACTGTGGAGCACGGACCCATCATTTTGAACTGTACTCCCGAGTGGGATGGCCTTCCTTGTCCACCAGGAGGCGGAGACACTGGTGTATTTTTATTTACAAGGCCATGCTTGGGCAATAACCGTCCTACATTTGTAACTTATTACCATGGAGAAGTGTTGATTCTTACGGTTTGCGTTCAAACAACCAGTTGCTGCTGTCTGTTCCATTTTCTCGGACAGAACTGGGAAAAAGGGTTTTTGCCTACTCTGCTCCTTTGACATGGAATATGTTGCAAAAAGAATGGAAAATAACTGAACTGATTTCCTTGAACGCTTTTAAATCCAAGCTGAGAGCATTTGAGACGATCTCCTTTGCCTGTAACTGTTTTTTATGATTTTAATTTACTTGTAACTGTTTTTACAACCCAAATTGTCGTCTGTATGTTGTGTATGCTGAATGTGACTGTGTAACTTTTTGCTGCCTCTTGGCCAGGACTCCCTTGAAAAAGAGGTTCTTAATCTCAACGGGATTTCTCCTGGATAAATAAGGGTTAAATTAAATAAAAATAAAAAATCACATTTTCATTATTAGTCTAGATTAAAGGGATTTAGGGCAGGATTTGTGAAAAAATAAACATTAACTTTAAGTATTGTAATGCTAATTGGTGATGAAGCGTTGAAAACCAAAAAGAATGAGCCCGCCCACGTATCTCTACGTTGCCTTGAACAGGCTGCGTGCTGCATAATTTACTGGAATTCTGGGTCCGAATTTCCCGTGCAGTCCTGCGGACGTGACGTCAAATGACGCTGAATGCGCGTCCTCGATGGCTTGGCGACCGGGAGAAGACAAACGCGGTGGATCCAAACTAGTGTTTGGGTAGCAATGGATTCTGCTACGGCCAGGAAACGACCCAGCACCACACAAAGTCCAATAAAAAGATATATTAAGAGGAAAACGAAGGTTTTATAAGCGGCAAGTCATGAGTCGAAACGAAATTACGACCAAACACGGGCTGGCACCCGAATAAACATCGGATGCGTGTTCGGCTCATGGAGGCAGCTTCAACTTTAAGTGGGACTGAAAACAGATGCTGACATGGCTCATTTCCTAGTAACCAGGTAAGAAAACATTACAGGTCATGTTTAGAGCTTGATTTGAAAATCTTATGAGATCACCGAGGACTCGGAGTGAGCTAACGTGTAAAGTAGCGTTAGCTGCTAACACGTATCTTAGTCAGGTCCTGTGTAGTTACAGACTGCGCATTTTCCACGGTCATTCAGTCTGAAAACGAATAGTTACAAATATGTACCTTTTATATATAGGACCGAAAGCCCAACTGTTATCCGGGAGGTGATGTTAGCAGCTGGCTGTAGCAACAGGCTAACGGTTTCTTTGTGTGTATGTTGTCAGATTAGCCACTAGCTACACACAGCGAGCCGGCTTCCTGGCTGCTTCATGCGTATGACGTTAGGGGATAAGGCTATATCACACACACAGCAAGATGGCTCGTGTCTTGTTCCCGTCCCCGGGAAATACGCTGTTTAGGGTGTACAGTAACGGTATTTACAGGCTACGTGTTAGGGGCTATTGTGTTGACTTGTTGGTGATACTGTTGTGATGTAGCTGAATAAAAGGCAGTTTAGAGCTAACCGTGAAGTGCACAATCGCATGTAAACAAGCTCAGGTGGTGCTTTATAAATTGATATTGAACTGGTCCAGACACACATTCACAGAGGACAGGTATGTCATTCACCTACATCCCACATCCATGTCTGATTAGTTTCAAAGTCAAAACATACCTCTTTGAAATAAAAATCAACTTGGAAGTTAGTCACAAGTCATTCTCTGTAAGTGCCAGCTGTACTGAGGTCCAATACTGCAGAAAAATGTCGATCTTCTGCTCACTATCACCAAGTTTAATACACTGCTAATTCATTTGAAAGTCTGGCACAATAATAATTACTAGATTTGATTATGAAGCTTTGTGAGGATGTGTTCTAACTCTACTTTTCTCTTCTCTCCATAAAGGCCTCAGCTACATGATCCAGAGTTGTGAGCAAGAAAAGAGAGAAGACAAGACCGTCTTGTCTACCACA
This sequence comes from Diplodus sargus, assembly GCA_903131615.1. NCBI lineage: Eukaryota > Metazoa > Chordata > Actinopteri > Spariformes > Sparidae > Diplodus > Diplodus sargus. Next base: position 9,284 of record CAEMYA010000920.1, on the reverse strand, counting down.
CATTGATTTTATTATGAACGTGTAAAAAAATCAATAAATAAAAATATGTACATAATGCAAATTTGAAAAATACTTCTTTTCACTTTGAAAATAAAATACATATTGTACATAAATTGCATTTATTTTTGGATGAAAGTGGAATGTTTGGCTAAAAATGTTTATTTTTTGAGGTATTGTGATCACAGATACACAAAACAGTTGAAAATTTTAGTCTGGCATCCTAAATGGAGCTTCTTTGTGACCTTTGTAGTTCGCAAAGGGGTTAGGGAGTTTTGGCTCGGAGGCGAAGAACGCAGCAGCTCCAGACAGTACATCTCCAGGTGGGCACTCCTGCTCAGACGCTGGTCCGGAGCCTGCCGACACATCCTCCTCCTCTGAAGATTCCTCCATGTGTGCCACTCCTTCCATAGTCAATTCAAAATCCTGAAACAAAAACAATGAGAATAAGAATAACTTTATTAATCCTCAAAGGGATGTTATGATATTACTTTGTTATTTTTATTCTGATTCAACTTAGTATAATACCAGCTATGATTTCTGTTTTTCTTGTATTTACTCTGTTATGGCGCAGTGCTATTCATATTGTCTTATAATGGGAATGGTTTCACACATTATCTCAGTGGCACTGGCACATAACACTTGGCTTGAGACATTGAATCATACTACTGCTGTTACATGATAATGACTGCACACTTATGTCAGCGTGTTAGCAAGCTTTATCCAATGTTATAAATATTAGCTATGTTGGTGATTACCACAGTCAGAAATTAGCTGCAGCTACAAGCCAAATGCTCGTCAAACACCATAACAAAACAATGGTTATCGCTAGCTCGTTATTCACCGTGGCTGGTGAAATTTGAACTTTAGTAACCAAAGCGTAAAGTAAACGTATTTACATTACAACTATCATTTTGCTAAATTAATGCGCAAATGTTGTCAAAACTCTTGGTTTACTTACTTCGTCACTTGAGATGATGCTGTTCGCAGATGTAGGCTACCAACGAAGTTCCGGGGAGGCATGTGTGGAGGTCTTGCAGTAAACAGTGACGTAAACAGCGAGTTAATAAATCACCATGTCACAGCATCAGCTGCACTGCTGTGAAGAGTTCATGCGTGGTCCCACGCCGGCTTGGCTGATGGCTGCAGTTATTCTTACAGCCGTCGTGTCGCTATTGAGTCTTATTTCCAGATCCTGCCCTAAGTCCCTTTAATTAGGCTTATGTATGGCACACACCAATCTGTTTTTTTTTATTATTTTATTTTATTAAAATGTAACATGCAGTGGTCACATGTACTTCTCTTCTCTCTTCAGATGCACTTTTAACATATTTCACCACCTGCCCAGTGACACAGCATCAGGGCTAAAGGCACCAACAGACCTGCTGACTGGACATCTCTTCTGACTGACACAGTGAGATGAGAGTTAGTTCACAGAGGACCATTTCAAATAATAAAGCAGTTACACATTGAGTGTCAACATGACTTTTGTAACATAGTCATAGTCAATGCTGAAAAATCAAAAGAAGCTGGCTGATGTACTCAAAAAGAAGTGATAGCTTGCACTGCTTCTGCTGCTAAATGTTTTCTCCAAAAGAATACAGACTTAATAAGGAAGGACTAAAGGACTGGAACAATGAAAGCCACTTGCTGAAGGTTCATGAGGATAGCTGGGAGCACAATACCCACATGGCAACATGGAAGGAGTTGGAGGTCATTCTGCAAAGCGGCTGACAATAGATAAGTGAGAGACGGCACTCTGAGGCTGAGAGATAATATGTTTGCACAATGCCTTATTTATATTGTATTTTTATCACTTGTTTCTTTCTTCAGTTTTTATTTGGTGAGATGTTTTTGACTTGAAAGAAATAAAATGTTGAATACATACACACAGTTTCTGTGTGAGTGTATGAACATTGATTGTGAAATTGACTGGGATGTGAGACAGCGCCGGCTAAGATCTTGCCTAGGGCACCAAATTTCTCAGGGCTGGCATTGACCAGGAGGATATGGAAACTTTCTTCAAACTTTGTGTAGATGAAGAACACTTGAAAATCAATGCCATGTTCCTCTAACAGTGATATCATATGATCCGTACCTCAGACCAAGACCAGTACACGTCCACCCACTTTCAAACATTACTATTATGATGATGTTGTTATAATAATAATAATATTATAATAATAATAATTCATTTAATTTATATAGCGCTTTTCAAGGACCCAAAGTCGCTTACAGGGATAGGTACACAAATAGCAAACAAAGATAACAAAACACAAAGCACGACAGGGAGCAAAAGCAGTGGTGGGGCGTGGAGTAAATAACACTGGTACAGACAAATGGACAAAACACATACAACAGTAGTTAAGAGGTGGCAGGGATGGATTGAAGAGCGGTGGGGGGCTGATGAGTGGGGAGAGAGGAAGGAGAGTGTAGAGGGGCGGGTCAGGGGGAGAGGGCAGGAATGAAGGTGGATATGGGTGGGGAGGTCATAAGCTTGTGAGAAGAGGTAGGTTTTTAGGCGGGATTTAAATGTGGTAAGTGAGGGAGAGTCACGGACTGGTTGGGGGAGAGAGTTCCAAAGTCGGGGTGCTGTTCTGGAGAAGGCTCTGTCTCCAAAGTCAGAGTGAGAGTGGAGGAGGATCGGAGGGCTCGGGAGGGGCGAAGGGGGATAAGGAGGTCAGACAGGTAGGTAGGGGCTAGGTGATGGAGAGCTTTGAAGGTCAGAAGGAGTATTTTGAAGCCAATGCGTTGTTTGATAGGGAGCCAGTGGAGGGTGTTGTTGTTGTTGTTGTTGTTATTATTATTATTATTATTATTATCATTAATCTTATTATTATTATTATCGGTGTTGTTAGAATTTTTATCATCATTGTTATATTATCATATCATCATTAATATCATTTTAGTATTTCATTGACATTTTTACTGTTTGCCTGCTTGTTTTATGTTGATGTTTGTTTGTTGTTAAAAAATTTGTTGTTCAATAAAAATAAAAAATACATTCTAGTGATCCCTTTAATTTTGATAACATTAAGAAAGAATCTCAGGTTACATTTGGTTATGATAAATACACATTAAAATATATTACTTTTTTCATCATTTAATGAATAATTAAGGTACATTCATTATGGTTTCTTGTCCCTCTTCTGACGCTGTATTAAACAGTTCTTAAACTCTACTTTCATTCTTTTCCTTCACTGGGCGCTGGAGGGTTTCAGTCTTTTTGACCTTGTGGTTCGAGAAGCCAGCGTGGAAGGAGGCAGGAGGTATACATAAGGCCGAACAGGAAGCATCACAGTGACGGAGTCAAACATTGGAGTGTGGGCTGGGTTAAAAGTTTAACTCTGCCCATATTGAGGTCTGCGGGTCTGCAGTCAGGGGCTTCTCCAGAGTTAAGACTAATCCAATTCACCTCGTTTTGTAATATATTTCATTATATAATCAAACCCCCAAAACATATGTGAAACTATGGCTTTTATTTGCAATATTATTATGACTGAAATGTCCTTCATGTGGAAGGAATTCGTGATGTGATTGACTTTATCCTACTAACTGCATTAGTTGTGCACTATTAGATGATTCCCCTGCTCCCCCGCTCCCCTGCCCCAGTAGGTGAGCCTGTCCCTGCCCCCCGTTTTCTTCTTCCACAGACTTTGTTTTATCAAGGTGCGTCTGCTGCTGCTGAGAGTCTCACACAGAGGGCGGAGAGCTGCCTGCTCCACACACTGCGTCATGACATTGTTGACTTGACTGTAAATTAGCAATACAAAAGCTGGAGTACATGAATGCAAATAAATAAACAAAAATAATATACATATACATTTTTTAAAAACGTTTTTATTTTTTTTGCGCGGCGCTCATGCTGCCCCTCCATGACTGCCGCCCTGGGCGGCTGCCCATGCTGCCTACATGAAAAATGCCCGTGTGTGTACAGAATAAGCAAACATGAAAGAACATGTTAATTAGTGAGTCTGTATTTTTTTTATGTTTGGACAGAACCAGGCTAGCGGTTTCCTCCTGTTTCCAGTCCTTATGCTAAAATGAACTACTACTCCCAAGTCTATCACAGAATTAAAAATCTTAACACACACCCTCAGTACTAGAAATAGTTACCATATTTTTTGTGTACCAATAAGTGTGCCCTACTGAACATCTGTCATGAAAATTATCAACACACATGTTTTTGAGGGTTAGGTGGGAGCCAATCAGAGCACCCACAGGAAACCAAAATGAAGATGGGAGGGACACAATCCAAACTCTTCATGGAAAAGACCAGTGAATAGTTGGCCACGATTTAAACCATTACAATCCCATTTAGATGACACTACAGTCATATTATACTGATCAACTTTAATGGTCAAAACAGTTGTTTTAGCAATATTGATAATAATGCATGTTTAGCATAAAGAAGAGAAATGGGGGGAAAGTTAGCCTGACTCTGGCCAAAATATTTGGTTGGTTTTATTACAAAATGTTCATCCTTTTTATTTCTCATGTGCATATGTCTCAAATTGTTTTACAATAGGTCTTAATATCAGCTTGTCAGTTATCTGTAAAACACTTTGAATTGCACTAACCAGTACGAAAAGTGCTATACAAATAAAGTTTGACTGATTGACTGATTCAGTCTGTTGTGTAGACACACTTGTTCGGATTTCATATTTTCTATTTAAAAAGCTGCTTCCTTAAGTCCCCCTTGGATGACTCTAAGGAAATATGATCGTGACCAGCTACACGATCATAGACAATAAAGTTATTCTAAAAATCTGTTACTACAATACTTACCTGTTATGATGATTTGGTTTAGGAAGGGGGTTGTTTACACCATCAGAGCCCGTATTTATCAAGTGCCTAAGAATCACTCCAAGGGAAGTTGAACAAGGACTAAAAAAACAAATACATCGGAATGGGGCTTGACGATATTGATGAAGCTTACTACAATGCTTTCAGCAGGACGACTCCTGTGACAGAGTGGGATGCTGCTGTTTTATGACACTCAAAGCCCAGTTATGTTGTTTGGAGAATTAAACAATAGTAAAATTTAAAAAATTCAGAAAGAAAGTGCCACTTTTTTAGGTTTTATTAGCATGCAAATTGCAGAATGCAAAATTGCTAAATTTAACAAAAAGCTGTAATCTCATAAGTTATTGACTAGTATGCCATCATGCCACCTACATAGTAGATTGAAAGTTAACATTGGCAAGCCACTTATGTGGCTTAAAAAAATGACAAAATTGCTGTCCAATCACGTTGTACAATGCCTACAACATTGTTGCATCTTGCACAAATTTCACAGGTACATGAAGTAAAAATCATCTGGCTGTGGGGCACCTCTCCACATAGAGTATATGTAACCTTTTCTTCCACTGTCCAATCCTCCTTTCTAATACACTTCTTGTTAACTTATGTGCCCTACAAGTGAGGAATAAGTTATTTCCATGTCTCCCAGTCTGCAACAATATGAAAATACTACATCTCCTCAGATAATGTGGAAATTCATTAATTTCAACTTCAATCTGCAAAAGTACAGAAAAACAAGCTGCATTATGCAAATTCTATATTTTAATTCATTCATTCATTTAGCTGGTCGTGCTATGTGTTCATATTGTATGACCACAGTCTTTTAATGTGGCTGTAATTGAACCTCTTCTTTAAAGCCTCCTCTTGATCCAGAGGTTCTAGCCAACTATAGACCTATATCTAACCTGGGATGTGCCCCACAGTCCCACCGAGGGTGTGCAACATTATGGCTGTGTGTGCAATACATGCAAGCAGTGGTACTATTATAGACTAGGGTGCAACGGTACATGTATTCGTTCCGGACCGTTTGGCACGGCACTTTCGGTTTGTCGCAGATGTGTACCGAATTAATGCACTTAAAGTACTCAACAGTAGGCTTGTTTTGCATGCGAACATAGGCTAATTCCAATCCGAGTTCCCACACAAACATATTACTTAAACTTAAAACTACTTAAAACACAGTGTAAAGTTCTGACCTCATGCAGTTAGCTGTCAATGCTAACTCTCCGTTCAAGGAGCCCTGTAAGGGTTGCACCAAAAGTGTTCGTCTTTGGTACTGGCAAGTCAAGGGTAGCTCGAGCGATAAAGCTGCATGTCGAAATCGACCAACATTATCCTTTTAGTGACGTACCGGAAGACCAGCGCACACTACACCAGAGACAGTTCAGAAAGTTATATCAGTAGCAAGAAACTCATTCTGAAAAACACTGCTCTCGCCAGCTCATACACTACGTAAACCCTGCATATCCTGCATCCCTAAAATCCTTGTTGAAATCGGCAGGAGGAGAGCTAGTTGGCTGTTAGCTGCAGCCTTCAGGCAGTAGAGTCCTGCAGTGTATAACACAGTGTATGTGTTCAAGTTCTATTAAGTAAAAATGAGTATTAGGGGAAGGTAAATTATAACGTCATGCTATGTTCAAGTGTAATCTTGTAAAATTTAGTTTTTCGCGAGAAACTTGAATAAATACTAGGGCTGTCAGTTTAACGCATTAATTAGATTAATTAATTACACTGCAAATTAACGTGTTATAAAAACTAACGCAATTAATTCTGAGATTCTGAGTGGTAATTCAATGCGGGAGCATTTTAAATTTGGCCCATTGAATGACCCGTAGTCTACTTGGCAGTGGCACGTCACTTCCCACCTGCGTCGCCAGTAGGGCTGTAATGATACACGTATCGAAGCTGAAATGGCGACACTGCGGCTCCTAAAGACCAAGACCAAACCAACGGAGACTGTCTTCCAGGGTAAAGTTCACTGAAGTCTCGGTCTGGAGGGCTGACCGTTGCGGAGATTTTTTTTCATCAGAAACACTCGGTGAGGTAAAGTTTTTTTGCCGGTGACAGACGCATGGCAGAAATGTGACGAGGAGTCTGTAGGACGGGCGGGAGGAAGGACGCTTCTCCACGTACAGCTGTGGTATTTTTAACTTTATACGGCAAGTTCTTCTCTCCTTAGTGTATTCAAAAGATTAGTCACGCAATACAATTTTGTAATGTTCTAGAATTGGAATTCTTTATTTGGGTACCTTTAGCAGATATGAGATTAAAATGCGATTAATTAGATTAATTAATTACAAATTCTGTAATTAATTAGATTATTTTTTTTAATCGCCTGACAGCCCTAATAAAAGTTTTTTTTTGTTTTTGTTTTTTTTATCAAAGCAAATACTTAAATAAAAATACAGTCATTTATTTCCTAATCATTTGAATTGGGGACCCACTCAAATGACAACCTGTATAAATGAGCGGAAGCTGCAGTTGTTCAGGATTTATCAACAGGTGAGTTACAGTCAGAATTGTGGCCAAGGAGCCACTGTTGAATGTTTACACAAACCCGAGTGTAGCGGCAGCGGGCTGCAGGAGGAAGAATGTCGGCACACCGAGGCCGAGCAGGCGGGTCAGAACGTCAGGGAAGAGCAGTGCGTTAACCTGTGTGTAGGAGACACTGCCTAGATAATATGATAATTCATTACTGGCAATCAATAACAATTTAAACGGGGCACCACCTTCCTGTTGATTTGTTCTGAATAACTGGAAGGGAGTTATTCAAAACCCAATCGTACAAGTCTGGCTTGAACGGTTGGAATCAATTTAATCAGTCTGTTTACTTTCAAATATATATTCTATCTCCTATTCTGAAGTAGTGAATTCGTTCAACATCCGATCAATTTCCCACTTCAAATTAAACGTGCACAGACAAAGACATACGGTTAAATATGTTTATTGACTAAATAAATGCAGAATAAATGATATGCGGTAATAATTCAAATGGTTGTCAACAAGTAACAGAAAATGCGGATAATGTGAATAAAGCCTTCGTTAGATGACTTTAAACGATGGTGGATTTTGATGTAAGGAACCGGTAATACACAACTACAGGATTAAAATCCTTCCAAACGGATAATCTGAGGAATGTATTTAAATTTAGGATATATATATTCAAAGCTTTCGCAAACACCATCTCTGATTTCATTCAGTGTGACTTCTGTTGCGCATGGAAATTCAGTCTACTTTGTTGTAGAGGAAAGGTCCCGGGGTCCGGACTTTCTGGATCAGCTTCGTCTTTTCTCTGCGGGACGGCAGCGGCGGCTGCAGAACAGCTGGAGTGCGATGTCGAATGAGGACACCTTTGGCCCAGCGGGTTTTCGCTTGAGAGCGCTGCGGGCGGTCTGGACGCAATTGCGGGATAATTCTTCCTTCGGCTGTGAATTCTTCACTGTCTCTTGAACAGTTAAACTGTACCGACTTACAAGTTTCATCAGAGTCTCTTTGAGCTGGTAATTACGAAGCTACGAGCATATATCGATCGGGCTTCTTGCATAAAAATAACTGTGAAAGAATCGCCGGCCGAACAAGTCCTTCTTAGTAACCAAATACAAAAACAAAAATAGCTTCTTCTGGCTTTGGCCACGATACATAAACGATATAAAAGAGTACAAAAGAGAATTAATTTCGTCCTTGCTTGAGTTTCAAAATAAGGTTGTCTCAAAATAACGGCGCTTCACCTGGGAAAAAGGTTCTACAGGTGATTAAAATCTCCGGAGGTAAAAAGGTCTCGGAGCCGCAAAACAAAGCAAAGTACGAAGTTAAAAGTAAAAACTAAGTTTACACGTGTTGAAGAAGGAGTACATAACAAAGGAGGAACATGAAGGAGTGGAAAAGAGGAGAGTGAGGGAACAAGAGAGCGAGCAGCGTGAAGTTCGCTCTTTTAATGTTTAAGCTGGGAGCGGAATAGAGGGCAGACTAGCACGTCATTTCCTCCGGGGACGTCGCAGCTTATATTACGACTTTATTACTTATTAAACCAGAATAAAGGTTTACAAGTTTTTAAGATCGCGATCGACTTATTTACCAAAATCCACCATGGTCTTTACATCAACACTCGTCACATGAACATAAAAGAACATAACAGAAATTGCCTAATCAGAAAAAGGAGGTTATTGGTTATGATAAATCACAAACACAGGTACATATGTCTCAGCAGCACTGATGACTTGAAAAATATCTTGTATAGGGTACAAGCTTAATCCTTGATACAAAAATACATGTCAGATAGATAATCATAATTTTAAGTATGAAAGTAAGGTCCGTCTGTTTCAGAAGTTTTTCTTTCACCTATACCCAGACTTACCAAAAGGGGGCACTCTGGCTCCATCAGATCAGTAGACATTAAACCTGAGATTTCTAATTAGAGTTTCCTTAAAGGTCCCATATTATGGTCATTTCCGCCTCTTGATATTGTTCCTTGAAGTCTAAATGGA
>CAEMYA010000918.1:188244-201128 GCA_903131615.1 Diplodus sargus | reverse complement strand
CGCGGCTGTAACATCATTTGCAGGCGGTTAATATCTCGTTTTGAAAAACAGGCGCCCTGATTTTGTTTTTAAACTGCCGGCCATTATTATTATTATTATTATTATTATTATTATTATTATGATTATTGTTGTTGCTGTTGTTCCTGCTGCTGTGTCGTCGCTGGTTACGCTCTCCGTTTGTCCCTGTGCTGTGAATAAAATCAGTCTGAGGAGTGAGAAAATATTCAGCAGCGTCTTGTTCCTGTTTGTTTCAGAACCGGTCCCAGCAGCCCACCAGCTCGTGGCTCGCGCACAACAGACTGGAAGCAGTTCATTTCTAGCTTAAAGGAGCAGTTCACCCAAAAACAGCAGATTAACGATCGATATTCTGCATCGCTCTGATTATAAATCATGTTGCAGAAGCTTGATTACTGTCTCTCCATCAGCCTGCAGGGAGGAGATGATGATTTTCAGTTTTCGAGTGAACTGTTCCTTTAACCTCGTAGTTCTGTGTCGTAAAACCAAACTGTGACGGTTCCACGTTGTTTAGAAATCTGTCTTCATTTTCTGACATTATTTCACAATAAGTAAGAACTAACTCGCAGGTCGTGCTGAAAGCTCGTCTCCCTCTTTGTGTTTCTGTTCGTCGAGTCCTGAGAGTCTTGTGTAATTTCCCAGCATGCATTAGAGACGACCGGGAAAAAGCTTTCACAGCTCGCAGAGCGATGGTGTAAAGTGGTAATCAGAGTCAGATGATCCCATCAGTCGCGTCTGATCGAGTTGTGTTTGATTGGATTGGCCGTTCTGGACGGATCATAGTGGATTAGAGACGTCCGGGCGGATAACAGGAGCGTCCGCCGGCTCTCTCTTCTTCTGTCTCGTTTTCTGTCTCTCTGTCTGTATCTTTCCTCTGTATCACATTCTCTCTATCTTCGTCCTCTCTGATGAGTCGGGGAGATTTGACCGTTAGCGTCTTGACTTCTCTTCATTTGGACTTTCTCCACCAGTGAAGTCTCAGACTGTCTCTGTGTCGTTCTCTCTGACAGCATGACGTCTCACAGCCGGTGACTCATTATTCTGTATCATCCTCCTTCTGTCAGCAAACTCAACCAACAGAACAACAATTCTTTAATATGTGTTATCATGTATATTAATATTTGTGTGTGTTGTCTCAGTGTGACTGACGATGGGAGGAGAGCAGAGCAACGAGACGAAGGAGAGAGAAGAAGAGAAACAGGAAGTGTCTGCCGGTCCGGACGGCTCAGGACCTTCTGAAGGTTCTGCTTCTGAAGGTTCTGCTTCTGGAGGTTCTGCTTCTGAAGGTATATCATCAGATACAGTGGGAGAAAGTAACTGAGTATATCATACTTCTATTCCACTGAATGTTAGAGGGAAATTTTCATTTCATTTATCGTTTAATTTTCATTTTAAGATTTGATGTGAGTGTTTGAGGTTAATGAAAACATCATATCCCTCGAGATGAAACCAGCAGGTGAGCCGACGATGAGATATTAAACTTAGAGACTCGTTAAACGTGTTTAACTTTCATACGCAAGAAAACTTCTAGTACTTATTTTAAACCCAAACCACAGCCAGCGAGTCTCGATGCCTGAACCGACCCAAACCTCCAACATTAAACAACCTGAGCCACACGTTTATTATCGTCAGCGTGACACGATTAACAATCACGAGACGTGTGAGAGACGTGACGAATGAACACAACATGATATAAGCTCTAATATACAGACGACATTACGACACGCTTGAAGCTTAAAACTGGAGAAGTGACACACATGATTCTTAAGTGACGTGTTAGTTATTCACCATCCCAGGACTTCACATCAGTGAAGGACCTGAATACTTCTTCACTGGACTGGCAAAACACAACAGAACATAATATCATGATTTTTTTATCTCTCAGTCTTTTGACAAAGTCTGAATCTCACGTTGCATTGTTTACGTTGCGTGGACAAGTCACATGAAGTCATTTGTTCGACCAGTAAAACCATCAGGTCGACTAAATCACTCTTTTAGTTTGTTCCCCTGGATTGGCTCGTCAGGTGTAAGAGGACATATTGGTGCTCTCTACAATCCAACAGGAGAGTAGATCAATCTAAAATAATCAAACCCTGAGTCTTCTAGAAGATTCACATTCAACACACACAGTTCTACAGAGAGACTTGTGTGATTTCAAACCTCCGACTGCTCACCTGTGACGTTTCAGCTCGCGGTCTTCAGCTCTTCACATCCTAGAAACAAAAGTCACTAAACACTAAATGTCAGCGCTCACATCATCTTTTCAAAACGCTGCGTTTGACTCCACAGACGCCCCCGGAGAGCTGCCCCAGTGCATGATGGGAGACAGGAGGGTGGACAACATGTGCTTCATGATCTCGTGCACCAACTGGTACTGAACCGGTTCTGGTACAACCGGTTAATGACACTGAAGACGCTGATGTTGGCGGGAGGAGGTGGAGAATGTGGACGCTGCGTTCATGAACCCGCTGGAAATCCAAAACGAGGCTGTCGCTGTTCGCTGCGTCGATGAGGAGATAGAAGAAGAGCTGCTGGATCGCTCGATGGATGAAAGCAGATGTCGTCCTTTTTCTTTTCTCGTAGAAAGACGGTTCTGTGTGACAAACCTTAGCTCTGACATTCAGTGTTTTAAACTGAATAGCGTCTCTTTAGTTTAACTTCTGTCTGTTAAACACTTCGGCCTCGTCCTGGAAAGGACGGATGTTCCTGTCTGTCTGTGTGTGTTTTGCTTCTCAAACAGGATTCAGATGTCTCAGGCTGATTTAGGAAGTGATCATCAGTAAATTAAAATTAGAATAACTCTTTGTGAATCTGCAACGCTTTCTGTAAAGTCGAGTCAAAGACCGACTGTTCTGAAGCATCTTGGAGGTTTCGTGTTTGTCGTCTGTTCTCACGTTGAAGCGAGCGATCTAATAAATAAGAGAACAAAAACAACAAAAAGTCTCATTTCTGTTCCTCTTTCTTGTTTTCAGCTGTGTGTATCTTCACAGTCTGACCTGCAGCACACACTCGCCTCACACCAGCACACAGATTCTCATTAAAAGTTGCAGTGCAAAAATGTGAACTGATTTCTGGGTTTTAGGATTCGTGACCACGTCGTTCTGCTGAGGACAGAAAAGTTCCTCCTGAAAACTCCGACTGACACATTGAATTGTAATGAAACTGAAATGCTGCTGGGAGCATCAGCCGGTCTGTCCGGTCCATCACTGGACAGGTGGCTGAACATATTGCACATCACCAGAGGAGACGCATGGAAATCCCTAAAGGGGTATTTCAGCAAAATACCACAAGGCAGATTTATTCTGCACATCTGGTAGATTTATGCGGCACATAATCTCACACATGCCCCCAAAACTGTTCACGGACTTGCAGAAAATCATTCAGTATCACCGAGAAATTAACACATGAACTTCTTCTTCTTTTTATGAAAAGACTTTTAGCAGAAAGCTGTAAAACATCAGCGGCTGCGAGTCTGTTCAGACGTTCAAACTGTGATTAACAGACAAAGTAAGCGTTGAATTATTAGCAGTTCCCACTGGCAGCATGTTGAAGGACGACTGGATTATTCTGATACCGGGAACACTTACAAATATGACTTTTCTCAGGCAGGTTCTGGAGGTCAGGAGCAACTTTTTTCTGTGATTTCTAAACTGATTTAAGGACGTTTATCAGCTCCTAATATCTTCAGAAAGCATCGAAGTCACAGTGAGTTTAAAACCGTACGTATCATGTCCGAGTGTTCAGATGTGACTCCAAGTTGAAGGCTGTAAAGTTTCTTCTATGAGCTTCTGACTGTCAGGAAGTACAGCAGAAGGTTTTTATAGAAATAAACTTTAACCTCGTGCAGATTAGTTTCAGAGTTCAATGAAAGTAAAGAAGAGAACAGATGTTAAATGCGAGACAATGAAGTTTTCACTTTTATTGACATTTCATTGTTAACAGAACATGACGGTGTTATTGGTATATAATTGGCGTGGGACAGTAAAACCAAAGCAAACATAGAAAAAAAAGAATCATCTCTGTTTCCAGTCATGTTAGCATTTTAAATAATAAAAACCTCTTATTAGAAATAAAACTGGAGTTACAGGATAATCGTCTCCAGTCGTTAACGTAAACATGCCTATCAAACATAAGCATCGTCATAAAAATTGTTCAACATTATGTGCAAACGATGACGACTTTCATCTTAAATAAGAGAAAGAAATAAAAATACAAAACTGTTCAAAAGCTTTCGTCGGTCTTTTTGTATTTACACGAGCTGATATTTGACATCCGACGGAGAGGACGACAGGATGACTATAAAAAAATCCACAAACTAAACGGTGCATCAGTTTGCATGTAAAGAAGTGAAACAAGGTCCGATTTTTTATCATTTTGATTTTATAATCAACCCATTTGGTCAAAAAACCCAAAACCAAACAAAAATCAAACTCTATTTACAGATTTCTTTTTGTCTTCATAAGAAAAACGAACTGAATTGAATCTCTCTTAAAGCTATATCTGATAAAATCTCCCGAGAAGTCGTAGTAGTAGTAGTTGTGATATTATCCAAAGAACTTCAATATATTTTATAACCTCAAAAAGTCTGGCCAGACTACCGTTGATATGTTTTTATTCACCTACGTATATTTATTTATTCTTTTTTTTTTTAAGAAAAGAGAACGTTAGAAACTAAAGGCAACAACAGGCAAGTTAAAGGAAGACTCAGCCACGTGAAGCCGCACTCCGAACTCACCGCAACGGTTGCCACAGACGGGTTTGTTCTGCCAAGACGCGTTCAAAGACGTGAAAATGTGACTGTTGTTATATAAGAGAAAACATTCTTGGAGAGAAAATGGTGAAAACAGTCACGACTGAAACAAATCTGTGGACTGTTTGAAGGAAAGAAGCTTTATTTGTTTCCATGCATGATATTTTCATTGCTAGCTGCTGTTAGCATGTAGCTCAGTTAGCCGTGGAGCTAAGTAGCCATGTTAGCCAACTGGAGTCTGCAACCTTGGTTGGCGTGGGGAGTCACTGTGAGTGACGGGGCAACTAAACGGGGGTTGAACTCCTTCTCTGAGAGTGACGGAGGTTAAATTGAAGACAGGGGACAAAGTACAGAGGCGATTTACAGCAGCTCTGACCCGGAGAGGAGTTTTATTTAGTTTCTATCCAGTTTGAATGAAATGTGGTTCACGATGAGGTAACGAGGCGATTAAACACAGTTCAGAAAACTTGAATTCAGACGTGTAAGATTATTTCTACGTCCACAGAATCCTGAAAACTAAATAAAAAAGACAGATTTGCATCATCGTGTTGTCAAAGACTGAAGCGATTGATTGAAGGTTTCCTGAATTTCCTGTCACGCAGATGAACCATCCATGGCAAGCGTCGCGTCTGTTTGGGAGTGGCGATGTCAGATGACTAAGTCTACCTTTAAAGGCAACTCACTGTTGTCCAAAGCCACCAGAACATCAGCAGACCCGGGACAAAATGACCCGATGTGAACGTCCCGCCCCGGAGAAAGGCGGGAAATCTGTGACGCTAAACTCTCGCACAGTAACTGACGCGAGATGGCCGAAGAGGAGGAATGTGACGTCGTGTGGCAGACAAGTCCAACAACACCGGAGTGAATAAAGTACTTGTGTCGGTGCCAGTGTGTCCCGGGTCCGCATACAGGTACCATAAAAGAGGCAAATCTCCAGAGGACCCTTCGCCCTCTGTGAATGAACAAGAAGAGCGGCGGACGGACACTTTCCACCGCAAAGTCTAAAAATCTCACGTACATATATTTTCTTTATGTGTGTTTTTATACGTAATATGAATAGGCGACAATAAATCACTACAGTATGTTTTTCCTCAAGTGGCCTTCTTCCATTTCCACAAACAGACATCTGCTGAAATACACTGAACTTTTTTTTTTGTAAACTGCTATTCTTCTGTAAATCTCAGTAAATATGTACACAGGCTCTTCTCTCTGCAGGGGGGCGGCGGTTCTGTAGTGCAGAACAAATGTTTCTGTGCAAAGATTGTTTTGTTTTTCTCCAGGTAAAACATGGTGGAAAAGAAGGTTTTCCTGCTCACCGCCCCCCGAATAAACTCCAACAATCGGCCCTCTGCCAGCCTCTTTAATAAATCCACTGTCACCTGATGAGGATGATGTGAGAACGCTTAATAAAAATCAAGCAAGCAACCAGAAAAAACCAGCATGAGGAACTGCGTGAGAAGTGCTCTTCTCTCCCCTCAACATGTACTGCGGAAGTGCCGTGAAGCAAGGCACTTAATCCCAGAATGCATCAGTGCAGCGACTCGGTGGCTTGCGACATTGTAAAAGGATGTTGGTTATAATCTGCCTGCACGTCTGCTACTGTAAAAAACCTACAGTGAAGTACCTGATAGCAACGTCAGCGGTAGTTCTGTATGCAACACCTACACCTCGGTCGTTTACATTATGAATGAGCACCAAGAATGACGATGGCGGCGAGAGCGAGCGAGGTGAACTCAGGGATGTGGGCGTGTTGGAGTGGGATGGAAACCCCTCGTTAGCTCGATGAAACGCTTCCCCCCCTCAGGGAGAAAACACACCGACACAAAGCTACAACTCTCCCCTCCCGTCATCTCGCAGGTTAAACCGCAGAGTTACAAAACACTCGACTGATGAGTCACCTGCTTCACAACGAGCCTACAGCTTCACAGAGACCCGGTTCAGACCCGGAATCGACAACAACCCTCCTGACTGCGTGTGGACGGCTCTGAGTACAGGACGCGTTCATTCATCAGGTCATTCAGAGGTGGTCTGGGCTGCGTATGACCACATGACCACATTATCTATCTAAGAAGAAGACGAAGAAGAAGCACTGAACCTGTCACAACAACATCACCAGACTCCATTAACAAATGTGGTGATTTTAAGAGTGGAGAAACTTTAACAAACTTTGTGAAACATCTACGACAAATTCCAAATTGTTGGAGCCTTCTTGTAAATTCAGCATTGAATCAAAACATTAAATTAACTTTTAACTCAACATCACCAGACTCCCTTAACAAATGTAGTGATTTAAGAGTTGTTTCATGAGGAGAAACAAATTTTAAAAAACTTCACTATTAAAAATTCAAAATTATTGTTTCCTTCTTGTAAATTCAGCATTAAATCAGAACATGAAGTTGCTCGTTTGTTCTGCTTCTGGTCCTGAGAAACTTTATAAACTCTGTGAAACTCTGTCTCTGACTGATTCTTCATTATTTGGACCTTCTTGCAAATGTTCTACATGAACTTCTTTCTGTCTTTGTTTAAAAAACATAATGTCTGTTCGTCCCAGCGATGGACGGGTGTGAGAAGTGTGATCCGAGCCGTCCACTTGGGATCGGATCACTCAGGACTGAAGTTAACAGCGGGTCTGAAACGGGTCAAAGTGCACCAGCGCTGAGTAAAGACACCACGCCGCCGATAACCACGTCAACAAGCACAACGATCACACGATATCTACCCTCCTACAGCCTGACGTGTCTAAGACGAGCGCAGAAGCAGAAAACCTGAAGTGATTTTCATCAATAGAAGTTTCAGCTGATAAAACAGTTTTAAAGATCGACACGTAGAGTTAAAAGTGAGGAAGACAATCAACAAATTAGAGAAACAGTCTAAAAATGGAGCCTTTAAAACCACTAATGGCTTCATCATCACCATCATCTTCATCACGACTCCGTATCTACGCTAGTAAACATAAAAGCTAATTTCCATTTTCCTTTTCAGTTTTCACAATCTTCTCATCAATGAGACATTTGTAACTGAAGACTGATTTACATCCTTTGTGAAAGAAACGGTTCATCAATAAATATTTTAAAAACAGACATTCGGCATCTTTGACAGTTTGTCATCAGCTTCACAAATAGTGGAATTGTTTCCCGCCAGTTATCGTATTTCCATCAGGAACACATGCTGAGTATTCAAACTTACTGACAATCAATTAAGATTAACATTAAACAATAAATATTATGATCGTTGATTTATTACTGAAGTAAACGTTTGTCGTTTCCAGCTTCTCGAATGTGACGACGTCCTGCTACTTTCTTTTTGTCTTGACCATAAACTTAGTAAACGAGTAAAACATGATGAACTGATGAATCCAGAAATAATCTGCAGATTAATCAGAACTTCATGCGAGCCTCCAAATGTTGGCAACTCTTCTAATTTAACTTTGATCAAAAATGCATCTTTTTCTACTTGGATGGAGTCTTCAACACGCTCACGCTGAGAAAACAAGTAAGACAAGTTCGGTCCAGCAGGCCGTTTTTTCTTTGGAAACACATTCTCGATTCCCCTCCAGCACACTTAAACGCACGAGGAGCAGAACTTCTCGTTCTGTGTTTATTGTTCCAAACCTCGAGGAACAAATAGACGTTTTTCGAGCGGGTGGAAAATAGCTCTGTAAGGTATCGAACGACATCGATCTGCGCCGAATGCTGCGTGTGCTGAATTGCTCTCGACGCCGGCAAGTAATTGCGAGGATACGCGACGAGAACACATTCAATTATTGCAGGACAGCGAGCTCGGTGAATAAGGTACAAAGCAGAGAATGAGAACAACAACACGGAGATGAAAAGCGGCAGACGGAGCCTGAAGTGAAGCCTTGAAAAGACACCGGCTGCATTATTAATGTGCACACTGTGTGCGTGGGGATGTATATATATATATATTTATATATATGGACAGAATAGTTCAAACTCTTTTCAGGAACAAGATAAAACTGAGAGGTTGTTGTGGCGAGATGATGACGAGGCGTTTCTGAAGTTCTCCAGTATAAGTTGATAATCTCTTCTCAGCGTTTACACCCTCCGCTGCGTCGCACCGACGGGATGCTGCAGGATTTCTCGCCTCGGGTGGGAGGTCACGGATGGGGGACTCCAGAACCCCTCTGGGGAGCCGACCGGCCTCTGTGTGAACCAGCGTGAGTCATATTGGAGTTAATGACATTTAAATGATGCAGCTTGTGTTTTTTAAATAAAAGCAGGCTGAGTTTGAACTGCAGAGAGGACGACAGGTAAATCTTCCTCTCGGTCTGCTGGACAAATCGAAGCTAACTTTACATGTTGGCATCTTAAAGTGGCAGCTGTTAAAATCCTCCACACTGCCCAGAACACACCGACTGAAACCAAACGGGCCAGAATCGATGATGAGAGAGAAACACGTTCGTGTCGGACTGTTTGATCGGTTCTATCAAATCTTAATTTGTCTCTCTGAGATTGTATTGACACCTCAGTGATTAGAGTCTTAATTAGACAGTCTTGTCTAATGTATTGATGTATGAAACAGTTTCTTTTTGCAGGTTTTTCTACTTTGAACCAGGTCCAATGTGAAGGACTGCGATCAAATAAACCTTCTCCTAGTTTGTCCGTTTTGGGCTACCGTAGAAAAATGGCAAACTGCTCCCTCTGTTTTTATTTACACGGTGTCACATGTCTTTGTTTTAATGCCTCTCAGTCTTACGTAACTTTAAAAGATCAAATCACAAATACATTTTCTTATTTCTTTACCTTAAAATGCGACGACAAGAACGATAAACGTTGGCACTCAGTTTAAAAGCACTTAACTCATAAGTTAAATTTGAGATTCTGGACCTAAAAAAGATGTAAAGAAAGCAGCAGCAGCACAGACGGACGCAGGAGAATGTAAAAGGGATAAAGATTTGCTGGAGGAGAGGCCGGATGGACGGGAAGAATTAAAGGACAGTAGGATTAAAGCGAGGGATGTGGAGGGCGAGGAGCCCCTATTAGAGCGTTGTGAACAGAAGTACTTCATTAAGCTCGGTCGATGTCGCCGCGCCGCAGCCAGCATACTAATACAGACCCACATATCCTCTGTGCACTGCTGAGGCCCGGCTTTATTCTGCCTCCCTGTCCCTTTTCTTTCTCTATCCTCCCTTTTTTTTAGCAGTTTTTCCAGCTCGCTCACATCTTGAGGAGCCTCCCGACTCGTTAGAGCAAAAACGCTGCTGCCAAAAAAGAGAAAGGAAAGCAGCAAACACACAAATACACCAACAGCACGACTTTATCCTGGAGAGCCTCAAATTCATCCTGACCAACAACGTCCCGCACAATAAATCACATAAAGTGTGTTGGATTCAGTGGCATCTAGTGGTGAAGTGGCAGATGACAACAAACTAAATATTCCTCGTCTCAACATCAACAACGTGAGAGTCGTTCTCCAGATCCGGAGGTTCGTTTGTAGAAACATGGCCGACTCCGTTAAAGAGCGCTCGCTCCACTCTGGAGATACAAAAGACTCATTCTAAGGTACGAAAACACGATTCTCAGGTTACTTTACACTCACGAAAACACGATTATGAACATCAGATTCTCCTGTCTGGTTTCTCGGATCTGAGCACATTTATCTGAAAGAAACTGGATAAAAGTGAAAGTGAAATATTTTCACTTTACATCCAACGTTTCACGTGCAGCAGTTAAATAAATACACACCCAGCTTGTGTGTCGGACACAGTTTAAGGCTGTTGAACCCTCATTAATCCATCCTGTCGTTATACGCCGATGACGAGCTGTTTTACATCCGTTAAAAAAAACAGTCTGAGTAAATGAAAGCACTTCTCTAACGAGCTGAGGGACGCTGTGAGGTGATCGTGATGGAGATGTTTGTTGTGTTTGGTGAAAGAAGAGAGAAAAAGGTCCTCGTTGACATTTTAACATCTCCATAACAACTAAAGTAAATCAAACTAACTTCCACAGAGAGATCCTTGGTTTTTTTTTTCTTTTTGTTATGGCCTTTCTACCTAAATTTTAAATTCAAGTTTGACGTTTTCAAACCGTTTCTTTTCTTTTCTTTGTTTTTTTTTCAGTAAATTTCATCGATAGTTCACGTGTACAAGCTGCTGTAAGAACAAACTTGGAGGTGTCTTCTGGCTTTAAGGAGCGTTTTTCTTTCTGCTCCAAATCCTTTTTTTTCTTTTCTTGTCACTGAGAAGAGAGTCGGGTTGTAGGTCCGAGAAGAAGTAGGTCAGAGTTCAGTGCCGCTCATGAGACGCCATCTCATGCTGTCAGCCAATCAGATCCTCCTGGAGACTCTGCGGACTTGATCTCGCCGTCCTCGGTTGTTGTCGTGTTTCGAGTGTCTTCACCTGCTGAGGAATAATTTGTACTTGTGTCACGAGACAGGCACGAATCTCCCCCTCACACACACACACACACACACACACACACACACACACACACACACACACCATCAGCCAAAGTCTAAATCTACCCCCGCAGAGCATTTTTCAGTGAGCGCTCTGTTGTCACTAGCTAGCACAGTTAGCGTCTTTCAGCACTGACGTTCCATTGTTTTTTTAGCGAGCGCTCAGGGCCGTTAGCCGAGATAAGCTAGCTAACGGCACGACCGCCCTTCAGTCCGCGAGCTTTGACCTCTCCGGAGAAGCGTTGCCTGTCATACCCACTCCTGAACCGGGTATTTGTAGTAGTGCTGCGTCATGGTGTTCTGCTGCACTCCTTTGTTCTTGAACTGAAAGATGGTGTACACCAGCACCAGGATGCACAGCGACAGGATGCAGGGGATCACCACGGCGATGGCGTTGACCGTCGTCGGGACGTCGTTGATGGTCACCATGATGTCCACGTCGTCGAGGGGCAGCTGGCGGTCACCGCGGTTACCCTTGTTGCCGGAGCGCTCGATGTCGGACTGGTCGCAGCCCATCCAGTCGCGCAGAATGGACTTTGGGTATCCGGGCTCCACCGTCAGCTTCTGGTTGTCGAACTTCCAGTATTCCTTCCCCTTGTAGAAGTAGGTGTAATCTGAGGAGGGAGGGAGGAAACAGCGAGGAGGGAAAGAGAACAAATCAAATTAGTGGGCTGATCAAACTGAAACAAGCTAAATCCAACATAATTTGATGAGATCGAGTCAGTATCATCGTTAATCAGATTTCAGGGGATTGACTGTGTGATGTCACTTTGCACGGCTTCGATTTCCGAGAAGAGATCAAATATTGCACAAGTAAACTCCAACATGTTCCCTCGATTCCTCAAGCGCTCCCTCTGAGGAGACGAACCGTGACAAACTCTTTCCTTCACTCTTTAAGGAAAGCTTTCTCTCAAACTGAAAATCATCCGTCAGCTTGTATCTCGGCTCCGGCGGGTCCCTGTGGTGCAGCGACTCATTAGAGGCAGCAGCACTTGTATTGTGACGCCGCGGTTCCAGGCAGCTACAGTGTTTCAGTCCCAGCAGCAGTTGTTTTTATTGAAGGGCGATATTGTGTAATGCCTGCGAGACGGACGCTGCAGCTGCGACACACACGGGACAGGATGTGAGAGGGAGGCCGACAAACGACACACACAGTCTCACAGCTGGACGGGATGGAAAGATGGAACAAGTTCACACACGTGAGCTGATATTTAAATATCAGCCGGTCAGAGTTTCATCCTCTGACTGCACGAAGACGATCTGCAAAACCTGAACTGGTCGTTTATCAACGCAGATGTTTTAATCAGCTGATAATAAATAAAAATGTCTTCTAGCGTTTGTCTTCTCCACACACACACACACACACACACATGCGCGACACACAACACACACACACTTGTCTGCTGCATGTGAATCCCTGCAGGACAGCTTCTCATCTAACACCAAGACACCATGCCCGGCCGACCATGTCACCACCTCTGATCTTACACACACACACACACACACACACACACACACACACACACACACACACACACACACACACACACACAGGCCCTCTGAGGCTGCCACAAGGTCATGAGGTCAGAACTGGACAAGTGGACGTGATGATGAACATTTTTCCTCCAGCAGTCAGTCAGTGAGAGTCGGCCTAAGACCTCCAGTAGAAACACTGTCTGTCTGTCTGTCTGTCTGTCTGTCT
>CAEMYA010000918.1:162699-183509 GCA_903131615.1 Diplodus sargus | reverse complement strand
GTCTGTCCTCCTGTCTGTCTTCCTGTCCGTCCTCCTGTCCGTCCACCTGTCTGTCCTGTCTGTCCTTCTGTCTGTCCACCTGTCTGTCCTCCTGTCTGTCTTCCTGTCCGTCCTCCTGTCCGTCCACCTGTCTGTCCACCTGTCTGTCCACCTGTCTGTCCACCTGTCTGTCCAACTGTCTGTGCTCCTGTCTGTCCTGCTGTTTGTCCTCCTGTCTGTCCACCTTTCTGTCCTCCTGTCTGTCCTCCTGTCTGTCCTCCTGTCTGTCCTCCTGTCTGTCCACCTGTCTGTCATCCTGTCTGTCCACCTGTCTGTCTTCCTGTCTGTCCACCTGTCTGTTCTCCTGTCTGTCCACCTGTCTGTTCTCCTGTCTGTCCTCCTGTCTGTTCTCCTGTCCGTCGTCCTGTCTGTCCTCCTGTCTGTCCCAGACTCTTCGTCACAGCGAGGGCGTCCATTTGATTATAAACAGTCGACGGAGACATTTTTAGATTTACAGATGGACCTGAAAATGGAGCGGATCCATGTCGGCGCTGCTCGGTTCAGCGTGGACAAACCAAGCCGTATCCGACCCGACTTAAACACATTTTACAGACAGACACCAGAACTGCACCTTTAGTTTCTGGCGGTTTGTAAGTTTGAGCTTTGCTTTGACAGACGCGTCACGGAGAGGTAAGCAGAGACGATCTGTTGTGGAGCCGCGGTGCCGGACCTGATCACCATCACACCGCCTGAGCCCGAACCGACCGACCCACAGAGGAACACACTGTCACAACTTCTCACTGCTCAACACCCAGACACACACCTGCACGCCGCCCGGCAGGTAGCGACCCAGTTTGAAAAGAGCTGAGCTGTGTTGGCTGTGTACTGTAACACCGGGCCTGAAATATCTCTTCCTACATCACATGTCGACCGCAGCAGCTGCTCGTTCCTCCCAGATCTAATGATCCACTTAGACGTCTCAGCGCAGCTACAACAGCCGTCTGCATCTCACTGTTCCTCTCATTTTCTGCCATTTTTTGACGTACTGTACATATTAAAGTCTGCAGTAATTAAAGGATTTGGTGGCACCTCTCAACACGCTCACAATCTGTGTGATTCTTGTTCTTCTAACCGCCTGATCCTCTGAGAACAAACGGGACGCCGTCAGATTATCAACACGCCGTTTCCCTTCTCCAGCATTTACAATCCAAACAATCCCGTAACGTCCACGTGTGGTTTGAGACGACGGCGCGTCCAGACAAACAGCACAGGTGATTTTTTTTTTTGGTGTCCGTAACAACAGCAGCAGAGGGAACATTGGCTTAAAGGCTTACAGAGACAATTGGGGTGAATGATCGGGCGTGAAAGACGTCACACTGTGAACACCAGAGATAAGGATTTGTCTCCTGCAGCCACCAAATCTTATCAAAGTATTTTAAGTCGCCTAAATTTAAAAGCGTCAGTTGTCCAACACCTGTCCAATCGTGCGTTACGTGACGCGGGAATCCAATTATTTCAAGAAGCAACTCAGATATGTGAGTCTGCGAGACTACAGACACGTTTCTGTGTGTCGGATCCTTTAATCCGGACAGGAGGAAGATTTCACTTTCACCTCACCGACACAGACAGACGCCATGTTTTCATTCTCCTGTCCACTTCATCATGGAGTGAGACGGACAGAAATACAGACAGGCAGACAGAGAGGACACAGACAGGTATGGACAGGTGAGCAGATGGAAGAGAGAGCGACACATCGACAGGCAGGAAGGCGGACAGACGGAGAGCGAGACGCGTCTGTGACCTTTTCTAACATTCAGTTTAAAGATCAGAGACATCAAAATAGATTTTTCTTCCTCTTCTGGTCACACACACACACACACGCACACACACACACACGCACACACACACACTATCGAACTCAGTTGTCTCGTCTCTCCCTGTTTGACATTTTAAACATTTTCTGATCTGGAGTGTGAATATTCATGTGGCCGCCGTCATGCAGCCGCCCGCTGTGTGAGTCTGTGTGATGGTAATAACAGAGCCGCATTAATCAGCCGCTAACGACACCGAGGCACACGCCCGGTGCCGACGATCCGAGGTTACACGGAGCCATATGCCGACGGGCCGACTCTTTCATCTGAGGATCCTGGGAGAGGACACATTTTTAGCTCGGCCGGCCCCGGCGGGACTCGGAGCCGCAGCGCTGCCAGCGTCAGAGCGTTCGTTAGCTTCTGACCGCACACGACTCACAGCCACTCCGGTCCTGCAGCCTTAATGTGCAGTTAAGCTTCATCTGAATCCTCCAGTGTCCCCATGTTTTATATAGAAACTACCACTAACAGCATCCTGCCCTCAGAGAGAAACAACTGATTCATACACACGGTAAGATTCGGTTGATTGTTCAGTACATTTGATATTTGTGACAAACTGAAGCATCACAACAAAGAAAACTACACAGCCAAACAAATAAAAAGGACCTTAAAGTGAGACAAACGCTTCAGATTCATTAGAGGCGAACAAACAACACGGTGGATTCATCAGCACAGTTACTGCGTCATTATTCTAACATCAGTCAGATAAAAGATCATCAGCTGAACAATGTTCCTACAATCTGCTCATTTTCATTCAGATGTTTACGTGGACGCAATGAAGCGATCAGATAAGAAGTGTTTACAGAAATATAATCTTTTGTCGTCTCTGCTCACCTTGAAGACGAACATCTCCCGTCTGAAGAAGGCCACGGTGTTGAAGTTGCCGTCACAGATGTTGGGTTTGCCGTTTCCGGGCAGCGCCGGCCGGTCGCCGGACGGCCGCGCCGGACGGGAGTGTCGGTCGTGCTTGCGTTCGGAGGTCGGGTGCGTCCGCCGAGACGGTAAGGTGGGTAACGGCCTGGTGGGCTCCAGCATGGCCGTGGGGATGCCTGGTGAGGAACATCGATGACAACGTGAAGCTCTAATGTTGTTTGACACCACGTAATATTTTTAGCAGCACTTGAAATACAAACATCCACAACTTCATGAGTCAGAGTCATTGATTTCTGTTTGTTTTCATGTCGGATCCTCCGAGACAGAAAAGGTTTAGTTCACTGATTCATTCAGCAGCTGCTGTCTGATTCTTAAATTAATATTTCAACACGTCCCCTCAAGAAACTGCGCGGTCTGACCCTCGACTGAGCGGACGTTTGGTGTGTTCAGGTGCAAACAGGATCGACTCTCCTCAGAAACAGTAACAGGCTTTGTTATCCACGCTGAACACCAGCTGACCGACCAGTGTGTCCTTCAACATTAACTCAGAATGTCACCCGTGTCTTCTGACCTTTATTGTCGAGATGGTTCATCCGCTCAGAAGACAGAACCAGAACCACTTTAACTCCAGAACTAAACCATCCGCTCAATCAGCCTGAGAGAAACAGTCTTTGGTTTTTATGAAGCTAATGAAATATGAAATGTCTTCAGATGTGATCTGGATGAGTTCACTAACACGCTGTGACCCTGCAGAGCTGCTTCTTCTTCTTCTTCTTCTTCTTCTTCTTCTTCTTCTTCTTCTTCTCTTTGTGTCTTTGCATCACAATAATCGTGACACTACGTTACAACAGCAGCTGTCAGGATTCTTTCAGAGAGCGTGTCAGGAAATGTTCCTGCCGCTGACAGAATCGTCTTTTGTTCGCTTACAGAAAAGAGTTTACTGGAAGTCGGCGTCTTGTGTGAAGCAGAACAAAGTGTCCCCGGTGTGAACACAAAGGAAAGAGACACAAAGACGAGCGTTTAGTTTTTTAAAGTGTTTTCTCTTTCCAGGCAAAGACTGAGCAGCAGTGCTGTTTATCAGCCTGACCCTGCTTCACATTCATATATATTCATGGAGTTCACTTCTCCAGAACTCAGCAACATTAATAATGAACATCCAGCGCGTGTTTCTGCTTTTTGCAAGTTTTTCGCTCTCAGGTCTGAAGTGAAGTCGAGTGTTTTCTCACTTTGAGGTTCAGACGTCCGTCTCTCCTGTTACCTCACTGCATCGTATCCTTTACCGTTTGTCATGACAGGAAGTGATGCACCTTATAATCCGCTGTAACTGATCGCTTGATTTGATTATATTGATATCAGCCTCTGACAGCCGTATCAGAGCTGGATCTCTTCTGCTGCTGCTTCGCTTAAAACACTTCAGCTGGACAAACGCTTTTATTTTTACAGTCACAGGAAACACCAAAACTAAACAAGATTCAGTTTAGTTGATGTCTTCAGCGGACGAGATGTAAATCTGTCAGATGCTGCCGAGGTGAGTCTGATGTCCAAATGTTCAAACCGCTTTAATATCAAGTTAAACACCAAACAGAACAGAACAGAGTCAGAGTCCATTAATGAGAGTGAAGCGGCACCACAGTCCATCAGGACGACTGTGACACACTGTGCTTGTATTCTGTAACCACTGAACTTTCCTTTTCTTAAAGTTCAACATCAGAAAATGTAATAAAACAAACTTTAGCTTTGCACAACTGGAGGACAGACGTGAGGAGATGCACCTGGACTGTACTGAACCAAACTGGCAGAACCAGAAACCTAGCCCAACCGGACCGACTGTGTGTGCAGCACGGAATCAGATGGAAGTTGTGATTCGTAGTTTGAAAACAGCGTAAACACACTCAACAGACACAGCAGGCGCCTCACGACTGGAAATCTTCAGGATTATTTAGTTTTGGAAACATGTTTGCAGCAGGAAGTCGAATCATTCCATAAATTACGACCAAATCAGAGATCGATCAGTGATATCTGCGACAGATGTTGGTACCGTGTCCTTCGACAGTTAGAACAACGACCCAGTTTTCTTCATAATCAAATCAAATCAAAACAAATCATTTGCACGTTGCTAACAAAGCGACTCACCGTAGATCTTCTGGATGCCCTGCAGGTCGTCCAGAGGCAGCTTGAAGTTGTGGGTGTCCATGTACTGATAGAAAGGAGCCATGATGGCGCTGGGATCGTTGGAGTGCTCCAAACCCAACGCGTGACCCAACTCGTGGACCGCCACCAGGAACAGGTCGTTACCTGGAGAGGAGAGAGAGAGGAGGAAAAACATGAGAAACAAGAACAGGTGAAGAAAATTCATCAGGGGAGGAAAGACAGAGGAAGAGGAAGAGGAAGAGGTTTGGAGGAAAGACATGAAAGAACTCGGGGAGAGAAACATCATCACTGAGAGTCTTTAACACGCTTTTAAAAAGATCATTTCACAGCAGAAATCAGACGATAAAACAGGAAGAAGCCGGTCGAGCAGCTGACAGGTGTTTCTGCTCAGTTACACATGAAAACATCTCTCTCCTGTGTGAAACGGAACAAAGCCTCCCCGGCGTAAACACAACGGAAAAGACCAAAGACTCGGCATCAAATGCGGCGGAAGAAGTGAGCTGAAGTCGTCCTGTGATGCTGTCGACTCATCAGCGCTGTAATATGGATCTCACATCAAAAGGGGGAATTTGTGGAAAATGGAGGCTCCGATTTTAAAGTCCGGCGTGAAGCGCTTCTTCAAACGCTGCTGACGGACGGGGATTACTGCAGAGACTCTGTCTGTCCTTTCATTCTCCCAACAACCATCTGACTTCACACGTGGTCGCTGTGCTGCTGAGGACCAGAGGAAGCGCAGAGTCGAGCTCTCGGGATCAGTCAGCAGCAGCGGTACATCCGCCAGACGTTCACATAACGTCGAGGGGACTTTTAGTTTTTCCGATGGAGTCGTTGGATGTGCAGTGAAACTGCTGCTCCCAGATCTTTCTCAATATTCCCACCAGACAAAACTCAAACACTCACACATTTATCACGGCTCGGAAAAGATCCACCATCTTTAAACCGCAGCAACTCTGGAGACGCAGCGAAAGAGAGAACCTGTTGTGTTTTAGTACGAAACAACTGTGTGGAGAAACGCCTTCACACAGCTCACAGAGCAGATGAACCTCTGATCTGTTTTATTGACCGGCTGTTTGCAGCGTGACTCTCGTCAGGGACACAACTACACGAGTCTCCATCGTCGCCCGCTGACTTCAGCACAGCTGACATCACAGCTGACATCACAGACAGGAAGTGAGGTTCAGTGACATAACGACCTTTTATTCTTTCAGCTGACTTGGAACTCACCTGGTCCCTGAAACACAAACTTTAGAAAAGCTTGAACCAGTTAATTTTTTGATGTTTGTGTTTGAACAGATTCATTTTGAGTCGATGGACAGAAAGTTTGATCGACTTGTGACTAAACTGGACTCTCTGGGTTTAATCTGGTGCGACTCGGTTCTGTAAATCTGGGAAATGATTGTTATTGAGAGGACGGTGACTGTGATCAGAAACAGATCGAGGGTTTTATGTCTTGATTGGATGATTTTCCAGCCACAGCAGCATAACTTCCACTGCTCACACTTCGCACTCGTCCTGCCGCTCTGACGGATCAGAACCACAGCGAGCAGGCGGACTCAGACCCGTGTTGTCCTGGATGTCAGGAGCTCCTGCGGGGCTGATTTAAAACCAGCCTCTCTGTCACAATCTTAAGAGCCGAGATCTCTGAGCTGCTGTCAGACGCTTAATGACTTCTTACGGTCGCAACGCAGAGCTCAAATTAATACATTTCATCAGCTCTGTAATTGGTTTGACTCTGTTTGAACCTAATTACAGAACATAATTATCTTTTGTTCTTTACCCGCGCAGGTCCGCCTGAAGATGACGGCCGGCAGCTCACGTCTACACTCCTGTTTTCATCTAGTTCTTTTGTTTTAATCTTCTTCTTGTGTTTCTCTGTCTGACGTATTTATCATGTTTTTCCTGTCGAACTGATCAGCATGTAATCAACAGTTTGCCTTCAACAAAGCTTTAATCAGAACACTCCGACATTATTCTCCTTCAGTGGATTTGATAAAACCATCAGAACATAATTTCTACAGCTGAAGGAGAAAAACATCTGCAGTCGTTGATTTCCATCTGAATTATTGACGATTGGCAGAACAATATGTGTGCAGTGTTCTTCAGAAAGCTTCGACTTCACAGGAGTTTTCTTTAAACTGATCCTCAGAGAAACATCTTCAGCTGAGGGTTTGGAATAAATAATGTTTCAGAGGCTTTTTTTAAATCCTGTCAGAGTGAAAAAACACTGAAGAGGAAACAACTAAAGCACTACGTGTACCTAATATATTGGTATTTTCTCTTGATATACGAGCGGCTGCATGAGACTCAGATCTGCAGACAAACCTACTAATCAACAGCGTGCTGACTCGTCGTTCTCTGATGCAGATACAACGATGTGTTTTCTGATTCAGGTGCTCGTAATTCCAGCAAGTCTGTGTTCTCACCTGCATGTAGCGCCGTTAGCTCCTGGATAAGATGTAAAGGCCATGAATACAGTTCAGAGCTGTCGTCAGACCATCGAGGTAACTCCACCGATTCTACATTCTTACATCAAAGTGTGTTTGCATCCAGTGATGTCACTCAGTGGTCATGTTGCATTGTGGGTCACACTGGAGACAGATTATCAGATTATATGCTGCTTTACACTCTTCGAGACCTGCAAACACGCTTAAATGTGGCATATCGGCATAAAGTGTAAATATTCTCCCTGGTTTGCAGAAACGCACCATCCAAACTTTTATTCTGGTGATTGAACTAAAGTTTCGGAGCCGCGAATGTCACAAAGCAGCCGGTGGATGTTGAGATATTTCAGCCTGAACCAGTTCAGAGTGAAGCTGAAAACTGTTTCTATCAACGTCCAAACACTGATGTTGGTTTAATATTCTGATAATCATCCGTCCATGTTTTATCTCTGATTTACCTCCACACACACTCTCTCTCACTGATCCTCCTCCTCCTCCTCCACCTTTATCTCTCCGCTCCCTCCGCCTCTCCTTCTTCCATGTCGCAGGAAAGATAAAGATGATTTAACAGCACAAGACGTTCACTTCATGGATGGCGGCTGGAGGGATTTCCCAGCAGGCTCTCTGTGTGTCTGCCTCTCCCCTCGCGGTCGGTCTATAGTCTGCCTCGCCGCCCCGCGGTGACGATAACGGTTTCCTCTGTCATGTTTTGCCCCTGCAGTCGCCTGCTCGCCTGCGATAAAGATGATGTTTGATATCCCTGTGATGAAGCCCGTCTCTCAAGTAATCCCAGTGTGACGCGTCCACAGAGCCGGCTTTGTTCGACTCGAGCGCTCCTCAGCCGAATATTCCTTCTTCTGGCGGAGAAGAGTTTTGCACGCCAGAGATCATTTTTGCAAAAGCGGCACCTCAAATTAACTTTCCGGCTCACCTGCAGAGTTCTGTCTGAAGAAAACCCGCCCAGAACTTTTTTATTTGCAGCCAAAATCATTAAGATGTGACTCATTTAAGGATGCATTTTCATATTTTTTCCACCTAATTACAGAGAACATCACGTCTTTTCTGTAGCCTCCTCTCATCCTGACGGCTCGAGACCACGTGGTGTTTTTCAAGAAGTTCACGTTCACCGGGCCAAATATGAAAACTACGGAGTCAAGTCAGAAACATTAAAGAGAAGTTAAAGTCTGTCGTATCAGCAGAAGTGTTCACGTCGGGCTGATGCAGATATTTAAGTTAAAGCATGACGACGTGCCGACATCATCGTTCATCTCTTGCGTCATCATCAACCTACAGCCCTTTTCAAACTTTACCGTCTATTAACATCCCGGTGAGACTTTTTCCAGTTGAAAAACATTCAAAAGTTTTAGTTTATTCACCAAATATGTCACATCCACACTGTTTATCACCAGGATTTACAACACTGGCTTTCACCTGGATGAGGTTTCTGTCAGTCAGGCTCCAAAATGACGAACACGTCTTATTTTTCCACAAATAAAATAAATGAAAAGATGTAAAATCTTCAAAGCAAATCCTGCAAGAACAAATGTTGATGTGTTGAAACATAGCGGCATCACGTGATCACATATCATGAAAACAAATCGAAATGAAACTGGAGAAGTTATAAAGATGATAACTTTGTGTTTTGTAACTATTTATTTATCTGGTTGAAAAGACGTCTGTGTCACATTTTTCAATAAGAGGTCGACGTTAAAGTCAAAGTCCTGGTTTGGTGCTCGCTCACATTCTTTGAATTTGCAGATTAATTCAACTCTTGAAGTCTGTGAATCATAAAAACAAGATGAAGAATGCAGCGTTTTCTCAGAATCGGCCTGCATGAGTTCCAATGAGCTCAAGGTCAAAGTCTGCACATATAAGCAGACAACGTATTAAAAGATGATTTAAATCGTGGCATTTACTGTTTGCTAATTCAGACCCTGAGTTCGGGCTCTCATTGTTGGTTTCTGATGGATAATAATTAATTCTCCGCGCGTCTCGGCCCGTCTGGAGGATTATTCTAAAGGATTTCTGCAGCTTTGGACTTTAGAGACGGAGGTTCAGAGAGCAAACTGAATCGAGTTGTCGCCTTAAATACGACAAAGCAGAAACAAAAGGACATTCTGCTCATAACGTCTGCTTGAAGCGACATGTGACAAATGTCGCGACCGCGGTCGTGAACTGGACTTCAGACGGGATTATTAATGATTTCTGTAGAGCGGACGAGTCTGCAGGCGAGAGGAACGCTGGAGGATTGAGCTGATAGAGAAAAGAATAAAGTTCAGATATTGTTAGAATAAGACGGCGTAAACGACTGGAGGAGGTTACGGAGAGATCATGGTTAAAAAATAAAGGGAAGAAGACGTTACAGATGAATAGAGTGAACAGATTTCACCATAAACACCCAGCTGATAAACTTTAAAACAGCAGTTTTCTGGTATTTTATTCTAAACATGTAAATGGAGCTTTCTAATAAAAAATCCACTAAGTTGTCTCAGAAACACAGGACAGCAGATCATCAGAGTGCTCAACAACTCCTGCTCTTTGCTAAGTGCTGTTGGCTAATTAGCTTAATTAGCTCATGGCTCAATTAGCCATGCAGCTAGTGGCCTAAGAGGTTGTCTTGACGGAGACTTTGGATCACAGCTGAACACCAGACTGGATCTAAACTCAGTCTGAAGACAGGGGACACACTACAGAGGTGATTTACACTACAGAGGTGATTTACATTACAGAGGTGAGTTACACTGCAGAGGTGAGTTACACTACAGAGGTGATCTACACTACAGAGGTGATTTACACTACAGAGATGATTTACAGTACAGAGGTGATTTACACTGCAGAGGTGATCTACACTACAGAGGTGATCTACACTACAGAGGTGATTTACACTACAGAGATGATTTACATTACAAAGGTGAGTTACACTGCAGAGGTGAGTTACACTACAGAGGTGATCTACACTACAGAGGTGATTTACACTACAGAGGTGATTTACATTACAGAGGTGATTTACACTACAGAGGTGATTTACACTACAGAGGTGATTTACACTACAGAGGTGATTTACATTACAGGGGTGATCTACACTACAGAGGTGATTTACACTACAGAGGTGATTTACACTACAGAGGTGAGTTACACTACAGAGGTGAGTTACACTACAGAGATGATTTACAGTACAGAGGTGATTTACATTACAGAGGTGAGTTACACTACAGAGGTGATCTACACTACAGAGGTGATTTACACTACAGAGGTGAGTTACACTACAGAGGTGATCTACACTACAGAGATGATTTATAGTACAGAGGTGATTTACATTACAGAGGTGAGTTACACTGCAGAGGTGATCTACACCACAGAGGTGATTTACACTACAGAGGTGAGTTACACTACAGAGGTGATTTACACTACAGAGATGATTTACAGTACAGAGGTGATTTACATTACAGAGGTGAGTTACACTACAGAGGTGATCTACACTACAGAGGTGATTTACACTACAGAGGTGAGTTACACTACAGAGGTGATCTACACTACAGAGGTGATTTACAGTACAGAGGTGAGTTACACTACAGAGATGATTTACAGTACAGAGGTGATTTACACTACAGAGGTGAGTTACACTACAGAGGTGATCTACACTACAGAGGT
The DNA here is from genome assembly GCA_903131615.1 of Diplodus sargus. Lineage (NCBI taxonomy): Eukaryota > Metazoa > Chordata > Actinopteri > Spariformes > Sparidae > Diplodus > Diplodus sargus. The sequence goes on along the minus strand of CAEMYA010000918.1, from coordinate 172,543 downwards.
GATTTACACTACAGAGGTGATTTACACTACAGAGATGATTTACAGTACAGAGGTGATTTACACTACAGAGGTGATTTACACTACAGAGGTGAGTTACACTACAGAGGTGATTTACAATACAGAGGTGATTTACACTACAGAGGTGAGTTACACTACAGAGGTGATCTACACTACAGAGGTGATTTACACTACAGAGATGATTTACAGTACAGAGGTGATTTACACTACAGAGGTGATTTACAGCGGCTCTGACCAGGACTATGACTCCGGGAACAGGAGAGGACAGAGAGAGAGAGTCAGACATCATCAGCATGTAGAGACAGAATATTTCCACGTTACTGTGAACTGAGGACTGATTTGGACCGAACCAGAGGAGACTGTGGAGACCAACCAGAACTGTTCTGGTGACTCTGATTCACTTTGTATCTTTTAAGTGAGTCTGACGATGAGTTAACGAGCAGATTAAACTCATCTGAGTTCAGTCAGAGACAGATACTTGAGTTCAGACGATGGATGGACGTATTTTTCCATGTTTCATCTCAAACTCCGGTGCTGTTGGGCCTCCATCACCTCTGGAGGTACCGAGTGGTGTTAGGAGACAGGACGGGCTGGGGCTAGCTGGTTAGCATGCTAACTTTAGTAGACGTCTCTGACAGAACATCATGATGTTGTTTCTTCAGCTCTGTTCATGAAGTCAGTGCATTAATTCACACTTATTGCCTCCTCGCTTCGTTCTGCTTCGCTACATAACAAACACGATAACGATGGAGATAAATCCGTCCTGCAGAGACAAACGGTTTGTACTCAGCAGAGACGGCGGCTCGTGTCTTTGACATGGACACTCGTCTCCTGCAGGTGTTACCAGGATAATCACACGCCGTCCCTCAGAGACGGAAAGGAAAAATAAAATAAAATAAGAGGTTTTAAGCGGAGGTGAAAATGAGGCAGTTCGTCCTCCTGATGTCCTTCTGAGGCCGATACCGAGAATGAGTTTTCGTAGCGTCTGAGAACTTCACCGTCTCACTATCTACTTTCTAATCTTTCAATTACTCCGAGTGTGTGTGGAGGGATTCCAGAGATAAAGAGACGGCGTGCACGAGAGCACCTGGGTGACCGCACACACACACACACACACACTGAGATGATTATCTGATCGGTCAATACTTTTGTGTGTGTATAACTGAGTGTTACATTAAGAATAAAGCTGCCATAACCAATAAATCCTGAGAAATTCCAGCTGTTTCTCGTCACCTCATGCTGGAATAAGACTCACACACAGCTGTAACGTGGTGAGGCAAATTTAGAGCGTCTCCGTCAAAGCTAATTCCTTTTTCTGCTAATCTCTCAAACCAGATCCCTCTCCCCCCATCACTCCCCCCCCATCACTCCCCTCTCCTCCCGTCTCGCTCTCTCTCCATCAACACGTTATTCCAGCAGAGGGAATCTGGCACAAGTCATTTGTCAAACGTAGATAGAAGACGAAGAAGAAGAAAAAAACAAAACTACAAAGTGTTTTTTTTTCCTCCTCCATTTTTCATCCGCTGACTGAAACAGTGTGGCGCTCACTGATAGAGCGGCGACGACGACGACGGAGGACATCTGCACATTCCAAGCTTTTCATTTACAAAGACAAATATTAATGACTGAAAAAATTAATAAAATATTAAATCAGAAAACTGTCACACAGCATATTTACTCTGCATCAACTCGACTCAGGCAGGACGTGGAAACAGACACTTCCAAAGACACGTCATTTAAATTATTAAAGGCTGTCACTATTTTTCTGATGTTATTCCTTTTAGCTACAGATTTCCTTCCAGGTTTACGCTATCTTGACTTCCCCAAACACCTCGATTCCACCGGAATGTCCCGAGTCTACAACGGGGTCTTATTTTGAAAAATGACCGGATGCACTGAGTTGTTCCGCTGTCTGACTTCCTGCTTTGTGCAGATTGACATTACTGCAGTCCGGTTCCAGCAGAAACAAACTCGACAACCGTGACCGTATAATATATGTATAACCTGGCGGGACATGAAACCACTTGGAGGATGGAACAAAACGCAGCATGTAACAGAGACGTGCCTGGTGGAATAAACGAGTAACACACCAACAACCAGCCGTCACGTCAGCAGCTCTAAAGCCGGATCCAGAAACTATTCATACTACAGCCGGGTGATAAAATAATTTACTTTTCTACATTATAAACAGAGTCAAAATCATTTCAGTCGCTGCTAAATGACAGCGGCATCAGCATGTTAGCATTAGCTCAGAATGCTAGAAGAAGTTTGAGTGTACAGATTTATATTTTCACATGATGGAGAAGAATATCACTTTAGAAGAAAGTCCGTTAAGTGTTGGGAAAGCTTCGCTGTAATCAGCTGAATGAACGAGCACAAAGAAACCAAACAGAAACTGGTCGTCTCACCGTCGTGGTTGGCGTTGCCGAGCGTCCAGGGTTCGTCCGAGTCAAAGTGCGTGTCTCCTCCGATGCCGGCGCCGGGGAAGTAGGCGTGAGCCAGGAAACCTCCCTCGCCGTCGAACGGAGAGCTGTCGCCATGGAAACCAGAGGCGAAGAAGATCATGATGTCGGCCTCCTTCCCCTCGTTCTTGATCTCCGAGTACGGCACCTCCTGAGCGGGAAACGGCAGAGCAGAGGGTGAACTTCAGTCACTCCTACTTACACTATGTGAATGTTTTTAAAACCGCCCCGCGTGTCGCTCTGTTCTGACCTGGAAGGAGAGCGGCGTGACAGTCTGCCACACGTTGAAGGCCTGTCGGATCGCTCTCTGGGTGTCCTTCTCTCCCACTTTAGGGGTGAAGTTGGAAATGCTGCAGGAAGCAGAAACAGAAACATTAGTTAGAGCCTCACACAGTCTGAACAAGCCCGCGGGGGACAGTTTAGTCCATCAGAGCTGCAGGTCGGCTCGTCCAACAGCTCCAGAACCCTCTCGTCCTCACCGGAGAGTCCAAAACCTTCAGTCTGACATCCGTGCAGCGATTAGTCAGACGTGTGGGAGTGACAGCGAGAACAGTTTGTTTTGTTTGTTAGAAACCTTTTTCTGCACAAACGAGTGGAACACGATTAAAACTTGCACAGCTCCTTCATATCAAAACGAATAACACAGCTGTGGCTCAGGGGGCGGAGCCAGCGTCTTGTGATCAGAAGGTCGCGGGTTTGATTCCCCTGGTCTGCATGTGGAAGATACTGAACCCCAAACTGCTCCTGATGTGCTGGTCGGCAGCTTGCATGAATTACTGTAATTCGCTTTGGACAAAAGCGTCTGATAAATACCCGAAAATGATTATTATCATTATGTCAACACGCATTTCACTCTGAGTGCTTCTGTTATAAACATTTCAGCCTTCTGATTGGACAACAGCTGTACTGTTCAGTCTGTCGTCAGGTGCAGCAGTGCTTGTCAGCGTGCTAACAGGCTAACAGCGACAATGCTATCATGTCAATCTGAACTATTTTCTCGTGTGTGGCGCTGGATTATAATCCAAGAGATCCCAAACTGGTTTTAAACGACATCACTCACGCCGTCGACGTGCACACACTTCACACGGATGCTAACGGCTTTAGCTCAGCAGCTACCGTGAAGATTTCAAAGTTTATTCTCGGGTGAACTGCTCCTTTAACTCACTGATCTTCAGTGTGCAGACTCATCATCAAACCACAAATCAGAAGTTATTGTTTTCCTTTATTTCCAGTGATAATGAATCCGATCAGAATCTTTATCGCTCAGTAAAATTAATTGATTAGTGTTCAGTGTTGGCCGCTGGGTTCGGAGCGGCAGCAGCACAGTGGGGCTCTCGTCTCTGCGAGCTGATGCATGTGAAGCTATAAGAGACAAACGAGGCAGAAAGGTCGTTACAGAGTAATTGCAGGAGAGGAGACGTGTCGTCCATGTCTATTTATCAGAGAGCGAGGGGACGGCGTATGATTACATGTTCTATCATCACTGTCTCCGAGTACCACGAGGAAACACTTAAAGAAAAAAAACCTTTAAACATCTGGTGTCGCTTTCTGACCGAGAAGAGCGATACGAGGAGTGACGGAGTGATCGGGAGAATCAGAGGAGAGACGAGGACGGATAACAGAGTTCATTTCACACAATCTGCCTCTCGACGGGGGGCAAACGCTTTGTTCCCGACCACAATAATACATTATGGAAATAAATATCAGCACATTACACAGTTGCTGTAATCCAACATTCACACGCGAGCGCACAGCAGCGTCCCGGCGGGAATAAATAAGTCCATCTGGCAAAGAAGTGGAAATGTTTCTGTAGTTTTTGAGTAGTTGGGGCGTCGTGTCGCGCTGGGAGGGGACGTGTTCTGTTCTTGCTCCGGGCCGCGATGGAGCGAACAGAAAACACGAGCTGGATGATCAGACGAGTCGAAACGAGACGCTGAGAGGAAAAGTGGCTTGTTGGAGACGCCACAGCTGCAGACACGGATCCTGTTTTACAACAAATGTTTCCGTTTCTTCGGACATAATTAAATCCGAACATGCAGAAAAGTATTTAAAGCAGCACAACCGCTGACTGCTGCTCACTATATGCTCTGCTGTAGGGACTACCTGCAGTTAGCATGTAGCTCAGTTAGCCATAGAGCTAAGTGGCTGCACAGCAGTTTGAGACTGAACTCTGAGAAGACGGGCGGCGGTACAGAGGTGATTTACAGCCGCTCCGCAGGCGAAAAATCAGTGTGAAGATGACAAAAAGAAAAGTTTGTTGTTGAACTGTTGAATCACAACATTACGGTCAAAGGGACGACGATGAGTGTGAGAGACTGCAGATTTAAAACCTGACGGCAGTCGCAGCGTCACAGGGAGTTTATTCTGAGGACGGCTGGTGTGTTTGGACCGAGTCGGTCCCGTCTCTGCTAATCTTCAGGAGCCACGCCGACTCTCACAGTGAAGATAATTTAAGCCCTTTTTTATTCCACTTCTCTGACGGACTGTTTGCAGCGAGGCGCTCTGTAAACATTTTATCTGGAGCTGACAACACTCGGCTTCAGCCTTTTCTGACGAGCGTCTGTGTTTGTGTTTGTCCAATCAGAGTTTACACGCCGAGTCGGTTCCTGGTCGTGTTTTAAATATCTGTTTCTCCGAGAACGTTCAGAACCTCAGAGTTAAAATTCTTACCACATTTCAAATCTGTTTGCATGCAAATCCCGTTACAAAGTTTATTATACATCCAACTTTCCTCCCCGAAGCCCTGCATGTGTGTGCGTGTGTGTGTGTGTGTGTGTGTGTGTGTGTGTGTGTGTGTGCCAGGCAGACAGCTAGGTAGCAGTTGTCTGATTTGAGTAAATGGTGTGGAACGTAATGGCGGTGAAGCGGCCAAATGACCTGTGGCCAAAACACACAGATGGCGTACTGTCTCAGACACACACACACACACACACACACACACACACACACACACACACGATGAATTCAACACAATGTGCTGCTGGGAAATGAAAATGGACGACGAGCGTCTGACCGGAGGTAAAAATGATGTTTCATAAAATGTTCGATAAATGAAATTAAAGATGTCGACGGTGAGACGACAGAACAGAGAGCTGATCTCTGATCTGATCTCTGATCTGATCTCTGATCTGATCTCTGATCTGATCTCTGACAGCTGTCGTCAATAGACAACGCTAAACAATCAGGCTGCAGCTACGCAATTCACAATCAATACATGGATCATTTAGTCTTTGAGATGTAAAGATCCCAACATTAGTTCATTAGCTTTTGGATGAGCTGCTTCTTCACGTTACACAGAAACTTAAGGATCACAAATAACTTTCCTCCAGGAATTAAGACCGTCTGAACTAAATTTGATGTCACTCGACTGAGTAGTTGAGGAAATATTTCAGGGGATCGTCTGAGAACTAGACGTCATCGGGGATCCATGAATGTCGAAGCATCCAGTTGCTGTTGAGATATTTCAGCGTGGACAGACAGACAGACAGACGTTAGCTTCCCCAGAGCTACGCTGCTAGCGTTGCTAATAATAGATGAAAGACATCTGCGATTGTTTTGAGATTTCCACGCTTACATCAGTTTACAACACACACATCCTGAGAACAAATACAGCCGAGCAGCTCGAGATGAAGACGCTCTCTTCTTCTTTCTCCGGGTTCGATCAGAAGTGCTCTGTCGGCAGGAAAGTTTGAGAACAACGCGTCAACATCAAAGTTCCTCTGCCTCCCTCGTCTGTTCCTCGCTCTGTGTTTTAGCGTTCACCTCTCTGCCCCGAGGCAGCTGAGGAAAGGTTTCATTTGGAGAAGCTGAGTTACACAATCCTGCAGCTACAGCGTCGGAAGCAGCGGGTGATAATTTACAGTCGGCGACAACCTGAAAATCCCTCCAAAAGTGTCTCTCTGCATCGTCGTCAGTGTCGCGAAGCTGCTGCTCAGAGCCGAGAGGGAAATCATCCCGACTGTAAACTGAATCACCGTCGGTCCTTAATGTCTCAGTTTAAGTCATGAACATAATTAATGCAAAGAATCGTGTGGATGAGATCATCAATTCATGCACTGGAACAAACAGTGAACATAAATCTGTGTATTGAATAATGTAACGCAGGGCTTCATCACGTCTCCTCCCAAACATTAGCCGATGCAAATGAGCTACATATGAGTGTAATTCACAGGGGACGGGGCTGGATCTGGATCTGGAGCTGGGACTGGAGCTGGTTTGGCGCCTGAGAAGAAGGAAAATGAAGTTATGAACGATTACAGTAAAGCTGCTTGAAGATTGGCAGCGGGGCTGAAAACAGGAGCCGGAGCCGAGCTGCAGGAATGTGACAGCTGATATCAGGTGAAACAGAAGCAGGAGGAGGCTCGGAGACGGCGCGAGGCAACCGGATCGGGCTGTGATCTCACACTGTGGGTTTTATGTAACGCTGGAGAGTGGGTAGCTGTAATGCAGGAGAGCTGGGATGCCTTCAGTGTCTCGTGGGAGCGGCGTAATTTACATTAGACCCATAAAGCTCTGAGCAGGGCGGCGTGGAGGAGAAAGAAAGAGAGACGGGATGAAAGGAGACAAAGAGCGAGGAGGGCGGAGAAGGATTCAGATTTCAGAATAAAAGACGTCTTTATCGCGGCTGTTCAGCCTGCGAGTCATTAAAAACTCAGCAGAAAGAAGCGTGTAATAAACTAAACAATGAAATAATGTAAGCTTGCTTGAGGTCACAATTATTGTTTAAGCGTCTCACATATGTCTGGTTCTGAATCGCACTCATAACGTCAGTATCGGCGCCAACAGGTGCAGAAGAACTCGAGCTAACACGACTTTAGCCGCTAACTGCTAACGGAGGACGGTCACAGTACCGAGGTGATTTATCATCGCAGAATGTAGCTGCTGATAGGTCGTTAGCTTTGTTAGCTGCACAGCTAAGTTAGCAGTCCCATTTAAGTACTCGGCACTGAGGAGTCCGAGAGATCCAGCCCGGTCCGGTTGTGTTCACATGGAAAGAGTCGGCGTTGAGCATTTGTAGTGAGACTTTACAATAACAGGAAGGTGACTAAAGTTCCTCTAAAGGAGTCTTCGTAGAATAATTCAGTCATCAGCATCTCAGTTTGAAACTGCAGTTTAATGGCAACAAACCAAATGCCAAGGATGGAAATAATTTGAATGACTTTTAAAAACACATCGTTTCTGTTTGATTCGTGACACTGAAGCTTTAAAAAAACAGGGAGAGAGAAAGATGGAGGCGAGAGCAGCAGAGGATAACGATGGGAGTCGGGATGTGTTCAGCGTCTCGTGGGACGGCTCTAATCTGCATCAGACCCGTATTACATGGGTGTGCTGCGGGTCGGACCCGGCGGAGGGTTCGACTGTGTGTCGACAGCAGGAGACAATAGAATGAGGTGGGAAGAGGAAGACAGAGAGACGAGTGGGAGGAAGTAATGCAGGGATACGAGATGCATTCAGGGTCCCGTGGGACGCAGCTAATTTACATTAGGCTTCACCAAGTGCAGGCTGAGAGAGAGAGAGAGGAGGAAGAGCAGGATAGAAAACAGATGGATACCTGTAGGAGATCTTCTTGTCTCTCCACTTCTGTCCCGTCAGAGCGTAACGTTTGTTCCTCTGCCGGCGGCTGGTGTGAGGATGATCTGGGACGCCGCAGCGAGGTCTCCTCATCCACCTGAACACAACAACACATGTAGATGTCAACGACATCGCGTGGCGTAGATCGTCACTTTCATGGTTCTGGGCAGCAGAAATCGTGACGTAAGGGTAAAACATCTGGTGATGCAAGCAGGAAATGTGAGACCGTCATATTTAACAACGGCTGACGAGGTTAACAAGGTCTCTGAAGGACTCGCCTTCAAAGACCACAAAGGCCTTTGAAGGATGCAGACCCTGAACTGAGACACAACACTGGTTGCAGAACTCCTCAGAACTTTTTAAGGAGAGGTTATGAGAGGTGATGTTATTATACAGCTGGGAGGAACCAGAGACTGACTGGACTCTGAGCGGCGCCGTCTAGTGGTGGAAGTACGCGGGACGTAAAGGTAGCATGAATGAGACTGGACAGGCTAGCTGGTTAGCATGCTAACTCCAAACTGTTGTTTCTTCATGCTGCTGATAATAGGAACAACTTTCAATCTACTTTAGATCATTCACACAATCACACGTTCATCTGGACGTCTGGAGAAATATCAGCAGAGTTCGAACAACTCACTCGATGGTCGTCTCGTCCAGTATTCCCGTCACAGGAATGCCGTAGAAGCGCTGCATGGCGGCCACGGCGGACTGCATGGCTTTCTCCTGCCGCAGGTCCGACGTGCGGACGTCGTGAGGCAGCAGGTAGCCGTAGTTCTTCAGCCACGTCTGAGAGAGAGAGAACAGAAGAAGAAGAAGAAGACGTTGGTCAGAGGAACAGAGTCTGATTACAAGACAAAATAAAACCATCCTGATGTTCTCAAGCATTAAAACTACCGGCACCAAAACATTTCATTCATAACTCATCATGATAAAAAGACTTAAATCTGGGAAATTAAAGAAGCAGATTCCTGTTGTCAGGTTTGCATCTTTAAGTCTGAAGTCACACACAGTTCTGGTTCAAGTTGTCGGTCAGCTGGTCCACTTAAAGCACCGAAGCAACAGATTTAATGTGTGAAAATTTTGACAACTCGTCACTAAAGAAGGATTTGGAACTGCAGGTACTTTAAAACTCCCAAAAACTGGAGACTAGACGCACATGACGGACACTTTCATTATCACTATGTCCAATGTTCAGAGTTCAGAACCTGCCTGAGAATCATCATGTTTTAACGTTCTCCTCAGTATCAAAGTGACCCAGTAAATATCAACAACTGCGGCCTACACATCGCCGTGTAACAGCACACTTCCTGTTCACACAGATCAAGGTGTAACTTATTTACAGCAGCCAGAGATTTAGACAGAAACAGATCGACAACACGCTGAAACATGAATTAAGCGTTCATCCGACAGCTGCAGCATTTCATTATATTTTATCATTTTCTTTGGTGGAGGTCTTTGATGTGTTGGAGCAGAACCAGAGGAGGGAGGGAGGGGTGACAAACTGAGAGGGAGAATAAAAAACAGAGCGATGCCGAGAAACAGCGAGGACACCGAGAGATTTATCCAATAAGTTCAGAGGGAAACTGAGAGGAAAGAGATGAAAGGACGAGAAAAAAGAGAGAAACTCCTCCAGAAAACCTGATTCACACGGATCCAAAGATCGATGTCGAATTAACAAGTTTCCTCGGATGATTCTTATTATGTCGTATTTTTCACTTTGCAGCGCTCCTGTCTCTTTAATATGACATAACACAATCTCACAACCCTCCTGAGAGAGAGAGGGGGAGAGAGAG
>CAEMYA010000918.1:142832-157958 GCA_903131615.1 Diplodus sargus | reverse complement strand
CCGTAGATCCTGCAGGTGACGGAGGAGGACTGTAACTGTCGGAGCCGTTTGCCCTTCATGAGGTAAATTAAAGAGCAGAAACCTGCAGCATGAAGCTCTCGTCTCCTCCTGGAGCTGCAGCCCTGAATCCTCCTGCCAGCCTGTCTGTTTGCATCATTGTCCACCTGCCTGTCTGTCCAGCTGATTGGCTGTGTCTCTGTCTGTCTGTCTCTCTCTGAGGCTTCAACCTGTGCGTCAGCCTGCCAGCGTGTCTCCTCCGTCTGTCTGCCTGGATAAAAATAGACCTTATCTCCCCCCTGCTAAACTATTTACCGTCTCTCAGCTTGAGTGCAGTGGGTGCAACCTGCCAGGCGCTTCCCCCGGTCCAAACTGTGTGTGGTGCCTGATAAGTGGCCTCCTTATCAAACGCAACATTCCCTCCAGGATGAGTTCGTGAAACCGCCTCCGGTTGTTTTATTGGTTTGTCGGTTTCACTGAGGAGACGTCAATAAAAAACCGAAACTAAACTGAAACTGAAATACTCAACATGTGCTCACTCTGTTTCACCGTCAGCTTAACAATAGATGACAACAATGTGTAATATGCGACGTCCACGACTTTCAAAATAAAGGTATTTCCAGCCCGACCTCTAGTGGCCTCAGTAATTATTACTGCAGCAAAGGAGGAAGTCGGGTGAAGCAGTTTGAAGGGACGAGGACGTTAATGTCGGCGAGTTATCTTAACTTACTCACGTAGTAATGTCATGTACATTACGTGAATGATTTAACATCCGTAACGTACGTAATTCATTCATAACTTGAGTTATTTCAACCTGAACCACAATGTTTTCTGCAACCTAACCAGGATCGTATTTTTATCCATTTTGTGATTCCTGTACAGCTCTTCAGTCTTTATCTATCAATCATCCCACACTTATGTCTCTGTTTGTTTGCACTGTAAATATAAAAGTCAGTTTGTTTATTGTCTTCTATGCAACTTACTCACTGAGACAAATTCCCTGCTGGTGTAAAATCCTTCTTGGTAATAAATCTGTTTCTGATTCTGATTCTGATTCTGTTTCTGATTCTGGTGTTGAATGCTAATGATGTGAAACAGTCACAGTTTAGTTGATTTAGGGATAAAATAATGCAGTTATATGCAAGTTCAGTTCAAAATCAAGTCAACTTGCCGACGTGTGTTTGACCCAGAAAAGACGACTCGACCGCCTCCAGTACCGGACCAGAGCGGTACGCTTAATTTGAGTGAACGGACAGCTGTGGGCTTCAGAAAGCTGTATATGTATTTACATTTTATACATTTTCATATTTTGTTTATTATTTCTTCTCTTTTCTTGATATAACAGTAAATGATTCGTCCTATAAAATGTCAGAACATTGAAAAAAGCTGATCACAACACGTCAAAACCTAAAAAACGATCTCTTTACATCAGCCGGAAGGTGTGGAAGAAGAATTAAATCACGACGACAGAGTGTCATACAGAAATTCACATTAAAGGTTTTATTTAAATTTATCACGCCTCATAAATCTGATCTCACATCAGTGTCTGAACATCTCGTCTCTTTTCTCCAGACGCCCGCTGACAAACCGTCCTGTACGTTACAGACACAAACACAGAATCCAACTCCAACTTTCTCTGCGTTACGTCAGAGAACAACACGGCGGCACCTGGAGCCGAAGCTCTTCAAATGTTCCCGATGACTAATGCTGACTCCTCCTGCATCCTCCATTTGTGCCGGCACTCCTCAGGAACATGTAATCGCTGTTAGTCAGCTTTATTTTTAGTCCGTCTCCTTCTGAGCTTCAGGTGCGACCGCCTGCCTGCTCCATCACCACATGAAGGTTTTTTTGCTGTTGTTACCTGAACGGCTCGTAGCTGCTAGATTTTAATTCCACAGTGATGCTGAATTCAACGCTGCTGTGAATAAACACAATGAGCCAAACGTTTCCTGCAGCTGTCGCAACACAAACAGTCAAACAAGAATCAGATCTTTCATCTGAATGTGGCACAATTTCCCCCAAAACAAATGATAAAAAATTGATGCATATTTCCTTCCAGACTTGTTTCTTGAAACACGAGTGGAGCTCAATTCTCCAGTCGCTGCCGTCAAACCATCGCAGAAGACGAGGACGCGACCGGCGTTGCCAGATCCTGTGAGAGAAACAAGCCCCAGAAGCTCAAAAGAGTCGACTCGGCTCCACAAACAAACAGAAAAGGCCAATTCATGAAAGCTTAATCTAATCAGAGAGGCAGATTGCTTCATCCTCGGCACTGTTAACTCCATAAATCTTCTCATCTTGATTTTAAATATCACCAAGCTTGTATGGAAGGGAGGGTTTATGAAAGAGGTCCAGGTGCCTCCTTTTATTTGGGCGTCCTGGTAGAAAAGGTTTAAAAAACACGTTACTCTTCTACGATGCTTCGCTGCAGCAGCGCTTCACACACTGTGTACAGAGTGAGACATCTCGCCTCTGTTCAATCACTGTTAATGCACATGTGCATTAGTTAAAGGGCAGGATGTAGCCAATCAGAGGAGGGCTGAGCAAGGTAGTGTGATCTAAAATAACGGCGCTACAGCTGCAGTAACTGTATGTCTGCTGACTCGTCTCTCTGTGGGAGACGGTAAATCTCTTTGGGCTTTTTCACTTTGCAGAACTTTAACTTGAACCGAAATGCTTCATAACACAATAACGGAAAGGCGAAACCCCCCAAAAGCGTAATATGACTGGACAGGAGAGAAGGCAGTCAGCCCAGAGAGGCGACCGCACTCGAGGAAACAGCCCGGAGAAACGCAACCTGACACTTCCTCAGTTTGTAGGCAACTTTATGGAAAAACAAGCCTGAAGTCGCATGTATTTCACAGACTTGGCAACCCAGGAGACAACGAGACGGCTTCGCTAAATCAGCCGATGGAAAACACTCAGTTAGTCTTATGTATTAATGTGATGAAGGTCACAGTCTCCTCTTCACTGACACAGATCCTCAGTATTCGTGTTCTGCTTCTATCGTCGCCGTGGTACTCGACGCCCAGGTCCGTCTTTAAAAGCTTCATTCTCACGGCATTGAGCTCATCTATGGTGTTTAATCAACTCCAATGTGAATGCAGTGGAGTCAAAAGTGCAACACTTTCTTTGGAATTATAATCAAGAGAAAGGATGAAAGAGAATGAAATTAAAATATGCAAGATTTGTTTCATCCACCGCTCACTTTCCTCTGATCTCGTCTCAACCTCGAGGATCTTCAGAGAGAAACGACAGAACCGATCTGTGGATCGCTCTGGACTCTGTTCTCGCAAACATCTCCTAAAATAATCAGACTCCACTGAAGAAAAAAAACAAAAGTCAACACAGTCGGCGTTCAGCGTTGAGCAGCGAGTGATTAATGAATGAAATAACTGTTCGTCGAGGCGCCGGAGAGCCGATGTCTTATATATTTGTACGAGCAAAATGAAAAGGAGTCAGCGTTGTTTTGTCGGGCGGGATTCCCTCGTCGGCTGAGGACGGGGACTGAAGAGGCACATTTAGAGATGTTTGGTAATGAAATTTGTTCCCGCCGATTCTTCAGGAAGACGACGTTGTAGAGAAAAATCCCTGATGTGATCAAACTGATGGATTTCCTTCCTGTGCAGGAACAGAAATGAATGTGACTGAGCTTCGATATAAACATGGATGAATAATATATCTTCTGACTTTATTGATCCAGGTGAACTGCAGAGTGACATCATGACAGCGGCTGACGTCACCTCTTGTGTTTCAAAGCGAATCGTTTGTCTTTCTGTTTCGGCTGATCGGACTCACAGAGCGGCGACGTAAACCGGCAGACAGCTGCTGGAGCTGGTGAGCTCTGGAGGAGACAGCCGGAGTCGAAGAGAGCACAGTTTGTTGTTTCTAACTTCTGGGATTAAAAAGTGGATTTATCTCCATCCTCAGTCCTCAACACGTCTGCAGCAACGAGCCGCAGAGCAGCTGAAATCCACCGTGACGTTCTGTAAGTCTTTATTTGACTGCTGAGTGGAAGGAAATGTACTTTACAGCAGAGCAGAGAAGACACGGGGAAGGAAAAGACACCGCAGGATGACAGGGAGAACCGGAGTATCTGGTGACACACACACACACACACACACACACACACACACACCCACCCAGATCCAGCTGTCACTCACTATCTTATGGCTGATGTTCAGTTCAAATGAACCTGCAGACAAACTCACGTAAACAACGTGAACCCTGACTGCTTGTTAGCTTTAGCTAGCTTGGTAGCTTCCAGCTCGGCTCGCTTTAGCTCCGCCCACACTCATCTTCTGCCAGGACGACACCTGAGTTTCATTCTGGCTCTTCAGAAGCCTATGAGTGATGTCACGGTTAATCACTAATACAGTAATCATTCAGTCTATAGTGGAGACGTGAGAGCAGATAGTCGGCTGAAAACTCACGACAGCTCTTTATTTCCTTATTAACTGTGAATATAAAACAGTGTTGAGCTGGATTTGAAATCTCATTGGCTGCAATCAGCTGCAGGTCATTGGCTGTTGCAGGCTCGAGGGCGGGCATAGAAGCTCACATCTGCTCATATGAGCTGTCAATCAAACGGCTGCTACCTCAAGATCTCTTGTTTTGGCGAAGTGGCCGCTTCGTTTTCAATAAAAGCAAACACACACACACACACACACACACACACACACACACACACACACACCTTTCCCTCACACATGTTCTGGTGCTTGCACGGCGCCGACTGTGATTGTTTCTGCTCCGTCAGTCATTGAGTTCTGCGGCTCGAGGGGGTTCTGAAGAGCCCGACTGGTGGCTTGATTTCTTGATTTCTGGCTCCCTGCTGTCGGGCTCAGAGCAGCAGGAGGGACCAGAACTTTCACCGTCGCTTCTGTGGAGCTCTGGAGACGTTTTGCCCTTTTTTTTACGATATTATATTAAATCTATGAACGGTGATCACAGCATCTCAAGTGTTTCTTTGTTTAACAACAGAGATTTCAGCGCTGCGACTTCACAATCACGTTCATCATCAACTTTCGCTGGCGGCTGAGACGAACAACACGTCTCTTATCTGAGAGTAAAAGCCGAATTTGAGCAGCGACTGCAGGAACGCTGACTGCGACTCGTAGTAATAGAGCACTAACGCAGTGAGGGTTAAAGGTTCAACTCCCGCTGGAGCAATCTGAGCTTCAAATGTATGCAGTCATGTTGCCGCGAGGCACTTTGGATAAAAGCATCTGCCAAATGGCATATTGTCGCTGTCGGCTGAAGATCTTCTGTCTCGGAAATGTCAAACTTTTCAGAAACCAAAAATAACTTCCCTGTTTTTAGACTGATGACGACGCAGGTTAGAAGTTCATCCCCGAGTTTCACTGAGAGGTTCATCAATGTGTTTGTTTGAAATGACATGTTTTAATTATCAATTTAATGTTTAATCTTTAATGTCTAATTTCTGCGTCCGTTTATTTTACATGAATAAATATATTCTGACAGAAAAACATCTGGAGACGTCACAGCCGGAGAGTCTGACGTCTGCAGACAAAATCATTGATTAAACAATCAAGAAGCAGCGAAGTTATAGAAAATGGACGTCTGTTCTTCAATTCTTGATCACACACACACACACACACACACACACACACACACACACAGGTTTTTGTAACGTGAAACCCTTTTGAAGATCGCTCAGGTGGGACTGATGGTCTCACAGCAATGACCTCATGTCTGTGGTGTCATATAACACACACACACACACACGCACACACACACACACACACACACACACACACACACACAGATCAATGACTGCCAGGATCACAGTCACACAGAACAGAAGAATCTCACTGATCATTACGTGCGTGAAGTTAAATCAGAGTTTCAGACTTTATTAATCGCAGGTCTGAACTTTGACCTCCTGCGTTCATGTCGGCCGCACATGAAGTCCATCGACCACGTCGACCTTCACACCCTCAGACTTTCATAGCTGTGTGTTAAAGAGTTACAGACGACAACAGCAGAACCACGGGGCTGTTTTACAGGAACAGTTCACCCAGAACTGAAAATTCTGTCTTTCAACAAAACAACGCAGCATTCTGCGAAACAACTGAAGTATCTGGAGCTCGTCGGCTGTAAGTCTCCAGATGCTCGTGTGATGTGCGGTCGAGCTCGTGCAGCACGTCAGACTGGATGCATGCTAACGTTTAGCTCAGCAGCTACAGAGAAGAATCACGTCTCAGGTCAGTTTGTGATCTCAGTGCCGCTGCAGACTCGTTGAAACGAGCTGTATGGAGACATTTTAGTCTCCAGCTGCTTCAGTTGTTTAACAGAATGCTGCGACTCTGTTTTACTGTGAAGCTCCAGAACTGTTCTGTGGACGACGACACTTCTCCTGACTTCCATCAGCATGGAGACGACTGGACTTTAGCTTTTAGGTGAACTGATCCTTTAAAGATCATCTTGCAATAAACATCACTGCGCCGCTGACTCTGTGTGACTGACAGGTGACCTCTGTGACGACCGTGCAGAAACATCAGAACAGTGACAGCTCGGCGCCGAAGACGCTGTCGGATCATCGCAGCGTCACTTGAAGAAAAAGGTTTCGGGATGCAACAAAGGCTCGACTGCAGCAGCTGCTGCTCAGCGCTCGCTCAGCGCGGAGTGATGGACAGATGGACCAACAGATTCATCATCAGATCGATGGAGATGTGATGGACGGAGCAGAGCGGAGGAGGAGCCTGAGAGGTGGACGTGAGTCATCATCTGCACTCTTTCACTGCTCTGTTCAGTCAGGACGCGTCGTTAGTCACAGTCCAGCTTACAGAGTCCGGGTCGGCACACTGAGCCTCCCGTCTGATCCTCCAGAACTCAAACATTTGAAGCTGCCTTGATCAATATTTTCTATTTACAGAGGATCAAATGATGTGAAAGGTGGCGCTCACAGTAACAAACCCACAGAGAATCAGCGCCGCTCCGTCGGCTCCGCAGAGACTTTTTACCGTCGTTCAAAGTCGCTGTTATCTTTTTGTTTTGGTTCAGTCTCACGGCTCTCATCTCTGCCTGCTCAGCACAACAGCACACAGACAGTCAGAGACCGAACAGCTTCATGTTCACGTCTTTTAATACAAATAAAACCTGGTACGTTCTCAATGTTGTGTAAACTTTTGTCTGAGGTGTCGAATATCCATATTTTCCAAGGTATCGTATCAAAGTTATAGATTCCAGCTCCGTGAAAACTCTCTGATGAAGAACGTGGAACATTTAAACATGAAAATGTTCCGACGGCTTGTTTAAAATTATACAAATGTTGAAACTTCTAATATAATCAATTAGAGTAAAGATGCAATACGTTAAAAACTGGTCAGGACAATGGAGGGGAGGGCAGCACCAGAGTAACAGCTAACTGCTGCTAACTGCAGCTGGCATTAGCTTGTTAGCTCAGTTAGCTGTGCAGCTAGCAGTCAGATCTGGGAGCTCGGAGCAGCGGGGAAGTGTTGGTGTTTAAACTGCTGACGGACAAAAGCTAACTGGTTAGCAGGCTTAACATAATTTCAATTATACAGTTTTCAACCAAACAACTAATCAATACGCTGAGAAGTGGATTAATCAATGAGGATTTGCTTGTGATTTGAGTCAGGACTGATCATGGACCAAAGAGAAAGTGAACTCTGAAGTGTCGCTGCTCTTTTTGTGCGTTCAAATAGTGAGTTTTATTTTAATTTACAGTTCTAGAATAATTTCCTGCGTTCAGTTTAAACGAAGATAAACAATTTGTTTACTGTACGAGCGGTGATGAACATCGTGGTTCTGTAGCTGCAGGCGCGTGTTATAATTGAATCTACAGTGTGAAATGATTTCCTCTTCCTGTTTCATCGTCCTCGCGCCGCGCCGCCGAGCTGACGGACAGACGACCGGCCTGACATCCATTTTTAATTACAGCTGCACTTTCTGCGTTTCCGTCCTGCGTTGTGTCTCGTGTGACGAGGTTCTGTTGCTCTGCTGGACTCTCCTGTGGAGCGTTCACTGTGCTGTGCTCGTCTCTCCTGTTAGAATTGATCACAAGGGCCGTTAACTGATCTCAGACCTGCACCATGCAGTTGTATCATTAGATGACAACATGAGCTTGCAGCACCGTTCCTGTCGCTCCACTTTCTCCTCTCTGTTTTATCCTCTCAGCATCTCCAGCCTCTCCACCTTCGCTGCCTGACGTCCTGCCTCCTGCTGCAGGATTATACAACTCGTCCTCTTTTTCTTCTCACTGGGTTTTATGCAGATAAGGCTGATCTTCAAACCAGCGACATGATGGTAAGAAAACAAGCTGCAAGTGACTCAGCACTGTGAGGCAAACATGCACTCTGAACACAGTGAAACAGGCGACACGCAAAGCTCAGCGCTGCACCAACCGATGTTTTCATATGAAAGTCGTTTCAGTACGCGAGTCTGTGAAGGCAGCATCAGCAGCGTCAGGTGTGTCATCACCTGTCCTCAATCAGCTTCATTTGTCTGCGTTCTGCTGCACAGATTGTGGGTTTTAAAACATGATGAGCAGCCAATAGGAGCCTTTCACAGCTCCACGAATCATCTCACCTTCATCGTTTCCCTCAGTTCTCTGCAGGGAGGCGAGCAGAGGAGGAGCTCGCTGCACCACTTTACAAAAGCTCATCACTCATCAGCCGTGTGACTCGAGTCATTCAGTCCAAGTCTCAAACAAATCAAGTCGCTTTTCCTCCTCAAGTCACTGCAAGTCAGTGACTGAATTTGTATGATAAATCTTGATATCCAGTGAAGTAAATGACTTCAGAAAAGTTTATTAATTTCTTCTCGATAACAAAAGAAAATCTGTGTTTCTGTTGAACTCTGGAATCTTTATTTTTGGTGAATATTATTTGAACTCCATCCTGGAATGAGGATGAAGTCGAGCTGTTGTTTAATACTTCAATCTGTTTAAAGTCGTCGGGACATAAAACCGATAATCTGTTGATCTTTAAAATCCGGATGATGGTGCAACAGTAACGTCGCTGCCACGGCTGAAAAAAACCCTCGTTAATTAATAAAGCATCTTATAAAGACTTATAATGGACGACTTAGCGATTAACTAACAGCTATTACAGGGTCCACTGGTGATCTGTCAGCTGTGAAGTTTAGAACTACATCAGACTTCGACTGTAGATTAGAGGAGCTAATCAGCTAGTCAGCTATTTTCAGAGGCGGGTCGGCTGAGTTCAGCCATCCAGCACAGTCCGGCTTCAAACTGTTCCGACTCTGTCCCCGGCTCGCTGCGCACAAACAGCACAATACCCTCATCAAATGCACAATGACAACTCCTCTTATTTACAGCTGCAGCTTGCGCCGAGCGTGCAGCAAAGTGTGTGAGTGGGCGGGCGAGGAAGACAATAGCTGGAGAGGAGGGAAGTGAAAAAGACGGGAGACAGCGGCGGAGAGAGGACGGACGGTGGAACAATGAGGCTGTCCGTCAAAAAGACTAAATGTTCAGGGAGAAGCAGAGGGTGGCGATCGCAGGAAACAGACGTGAATATACTGTACGAAGCCCGGGCGCCATATGTGCACGCTTCACTTCCAAGGACGGCGAATCAGGACAAAGCTTAAAAACTACTAGTAACAGGCGTGAATTCACACCCGCCTACACAGAGTACAGACACACGCGGCTGTGATAAGTGCAGCAGTGCAGCCTCATTTAGCTCGTTTCTCGGGTGTAATGTAGTGTTTACAACACCCCGGGGGAGCAGCCGCCTCCCCGAGCTCCCCTCCCCCTGGGAGGGAGGAGAAAAAGACAGAAAAGAAGCCCGGAGAGGTTTGAAACACTTTCATCTGCTAAAACCATCAAACTTCGATCATCGTCGTGGTGATCTGCAGCCTGGACGCTTCCTCCATCATCATCATCGCTCATATACACCACCGCTGAGACTGTTTACTGCCTTCACATCACAATCAGCATCATCGGCATCATCAGCATCATCAGCATCAGTGTCATCGTGCTGCAGGTACGTGCAGCCATTTTGAGACGGCCTCTCGTCACCAGGACAGCCTGAAACTCTCCAGTCGGGGAAAAAAGCCTTCAAACACACAGAAAGTGAAGTGGCAGAAAAAAACAAACTCCCGGCTTAGAATGAAATCCCACCGAATCCGACCTTCAATCCTGTAACTCAGTTTTCTATTATATCAAACACAGACGTGACGCCTCAGCTCCTCTCTGCTGACTCCACAAATCACTGCGCTGTTTGTTTGGTCGCAGCATTTTGAAGTAAATTAAAGGCCGATTGATTGATGTCATCTCGTTGTTCCTCTCCCTCAGCGGGTTTTATCGCTGCTGTGGATATAAAAAGGAAACATCTCGTCAATAGTCCCGCCTTTAATCCCGTGACTTCTTGACATCATCGTGTCACACGTCTGTATTATTAATGAGGGGAGCTGAAAACACGACCGGAGACACTTCGTCACGATTCTCACAGTAACTTCAGTGAAAACGATGATTCCAGTTACTGTGAATTATATTTCAAATCCTAAAAATCTGTCTTAATATCTGTATTATGTTTTCATCTCACATCATCATCATCCAGTCTGGGGATAATGACGACGTCAGCGGAGGGATTGTTTTCCTGCAAACCTCGAAAATTAAATCTCTTCGTTTAGATCACCTTTAATTTCAGATATCATTATATGACACGAGTCGTTTCCTGGATTTAAAGGCTGATTCACAGGCTGCTCTCCGTGTTCTTCACCCACTCAGTCATTGTTTCCACATCACTGATGGCTATTGATCGAAAATCTAATTCTGTCAAAGTCTGTCAAAGAACCAATAATCATTTATAGTCGATAAAGATTTTCTGAAGAGAATTCAAAACACTGAAATATTTATATTGTGTATCGAAAGGACAAGAAAAGACTTTATAACAGATTGTGATCAAACTCATTGTGGTGAACTGTCAGTATGAAGATAACGGTGAAAATCCTCACATGAATCTAAACTTTGGATGAACAGTGATTTCATCGATCATCGATCTGTGCAGGACGTGATGATCAATAATCACTTATTTAAGCACTTTGACAGATGTGTGTCGTCTCTGCGACGCAATAAATACGTGTGTTTGTCCACAAAATGTAAAAGTTTATGTTTTAGTGCATTTTTAAGAATATTCTGATTATTGTGATGATGTCATCAATGCAAAATCATGTTGGCCCAGATAATCATGACGGGAAATATTCACACTCGTCTCATCTGATTAAGCCAATATGTCGATAGAAATACTCAGATTACATGAAGGAAAAAAACCAGCCCGGGTTCAGACAGAAGAACAGAACAGAACAGCATCAGTGAATCTGAGAAGCTTCTTATTAACGTCAGTGTATCAACCTTTAATATCGTCAGACATCATCAGCACCAGCGTCTGTAATCACTCACATCAGTACAATAACAGACTTTGGGTGAATAAACCGTGAAACGATCTGCACATAAAGCTTCTCTCCCTCACAGCAGCAGCTCCGGCCCACAGCACAGTCGTCTGAACCTGCCCGCCAAAAATATTCCCTCAAAAACACACAAACACGAGTCGGCGCTGACCACAGAAATCTGACCTATTGTGTAAACAGGCAAACAGACAAAGGAGCGCGGAGCCGTGAGTCAGACAAAGAGCTGAACGCCTCCTTCTCCCTCTGCTGTCTGCGAGCAACCATCTGTGTTTCCACCGCGCCAGCCGCGCTCGCGCTCTGATCGGAGGCCGCCGGAGCCGACCGCCGCCACCTGAAGCCGAGGGAGGCGAGCAGGAAGGTGTTCCACCGTCCAGCTGGGTGACACCACGACTCTGGAGCTTTGAAGACTGAAGAAAGCCAAACTGATCCGAGTTCAGCTCCACCACATGTGGAAGGACGGCAGGTTCAAAGCTACATGCTAATAATCTGATGTTGTGTTCACATTCAGGACAGAATCTTCTTTATTCAGTATTTTTAATGCTCTAAATATCTGCCAACGCTGCAGTTCATGATCCTGACACGACGTCCATCTTTATTTACGTCAACTGCTTAGCCCGTCTTGAACTTTGACGTTGTTCTTCATGAGATTGTGCTGAATTATAGATCGTTCATTAATCAATCAGTTGAGCACCAACATGTATCAGAACACCGACTTCAGCAACAGTCGAGCTTTCTGCTAGGAATATAACAAATATTGGCTTTTTCAACTTGAACACTCCGGGAGTCAGATTTTTGACTCGAAAAGTCGGAAAAACCTCAAAATCCAGGACTTCTTCTCTGCTTCATCTGCACTTCTGTTGATGTTAGCGCTTAGCTCAAAGCACCGCTGCATGTTCGTACAGGATCACAGAATTACTGGCGAGGCCGTCGACTCTTCTCGTGCAAATATAAAGTATGAACCGTCTGAACTGCGTAACAAACACTGTGTTTGAGATGGTCAGTGACGCTCTGCTTTATAAAATCCTTCAACAAGCTTTGACAAAATGTCCAACAAGTGAAGCAAATCAATCCACAAATAAAAACAAGATCAAAACATCTTCACAGAAAACATCAAGGAGTGCAGACGTGACTGCAGAGGTGTGTGTGTGTGTGTGTGTGTGAGACTGAGAGAAATACAGTCGACTATCAAATATAAACTCTCAACATCTCTGATCTCTAAAAATCACAGCGTCCCTGCGGCACAACCAGCGAGTCCGAGCTGTTTAATCAACACAACCAGGCCGGCAGACAACCTGCTGCAACCCAAACCTCCGATTAACAAGAGGAGTCGATTAATACACAGCATCTTTACATTCAGGACGACAGGACTGAAATCAGCAGCTGCAGAGACGATCGTCTGAGCGTCTCATGTGGTCCACGTGGCTGCAGCGAGCACACAAAGGAACCTGGAAGCTGTGACGGTCCAGGCTGAGAGCGCTCTGATTGGTCGGCTGTGACTTCACAGGAGACGCTCTGTTGAAAAACATCACGTGATCTCGTCTGTGTGCAAGAAACGGAACAATATCTGAGCAGAAACACACAAAAAACATTTATTTATTCCACTTCGCAACCAGAAATATGTGAAAACACACAAATTCAGTTCAAACCAGCTGATCAGGATTTAAACTGTGTTCACTGTGATTCTGTTTATGTGCAGATGTGGATTCTGACTTCTCCTTCTTATAAAATGATCAATTATCTGCTGATGAACCGTCACAGATCACATCAGCGGTCACATGGAGCAACTATTTAAATATGTGTGTAAAAGAAAATGAGAAATATAATCATTTCTGTGTATTTGTATATCATCAGGTCACGTCTTTGTCCTGAATAACAAAATGTCACCTGTGCTTGAAGCAGCTGATCACAACATCAGCCATCGATCTTCAACTTAAAGTGTCGAGCAGGTGAAGATGTGTGTGTCTCTCTGATTACAGAACAAGAACACACATTTATAACCTGATGAAACTGGATCATGTTATGTGTTCTGGTTTTCCCTCTGATGTCCTCCATCTACAGTAACAGCTGACGGTACCGACTGGACGGGACCGAACATGAACCCTGATACGATCTATACCCGGTCTGACGACAGCGAGTCCGAGTCCTGAGGTGGTGTCGTCAGCGAGCAGGCGTCCAGGATCCAAACCCGGCAAGAAAACCACCATTTCACATTTAATTAGCCGTGTTTAACGAGATCAGCCGGTCAGACAGAGTCGGTTACTTTCACAGCTGAGTGTCCACGGATGCTACTGGCGACAACAAATGCCGTCGTCACAGGAAACATGTAAATATGTGGAAGCAAATAACCCTCCTGGACCCGGGTCTTTATTCTGAACCACACCGATTGTTACCGCGCTCTACTCTGGGCTGAGACTCGTCCTCCATCTGAGTTTGGTGGAAACTGACTGAGTAGTTTCTGTGTAATCCTGCTGACAAACCAACAACACACACACACACACACACACACACACACACACACACAGAACCTTTTACAGCGAAGGTAGAAATCAAAGCTAATTTGATAAGTGATCAATAATCGAGTCTGATCTTTTGTCTGATGTGATTCTGAATCACCTCAGAGGCGTCTTCTTGTATTTTTCCTGACGGTGAAGACGATAATCAGCAGATTGATCAATAAAGAAAACAATCAGCTGTGATCGAGAGCACTTCGATCCTCGTTCACACAAAGAGTCGAAGCGTTCTGCAGCAGCACGCTGAATGTTTCTCTCTCCTGAAACCTTGAATGGAGGCAGATTCTGTACGTTCTGTTCGTGTGCGGCCACATTAGCACGACATGAACCAACAACAGCTCAGGGAGGGATTTAGATCTCTGAGGGTGAAACCAGGCTCAGTGAAAACATCTCGTCGTTTGTACGACGCCGTCACACTCGGCTGTTCGCAGCCACAGGCGCTTCCTTTGTCTCAATGAAAGTGTCACTCGCAACACAAACACCGCTGAAAAAAAGCTGCCACTGATCACATCTCCTGCAGGCGAGAGACTTCTTCTTCTTCTTCTTCTTCTTCTTCTTCTTCTTCTCCTGCAAGCTTTCCATTTCATAACACATGACCCACATTCTCCAAAAGGAGGCATGATGCACATTCAGCACGAGGAGAGATTCTGCCTGAACATCATCACACATCAACAAACTACTTCCTCTCCTCTCCGGTCCGTCTGAGTGACACCACCACCGGCCACCATCTGCACCAGAACCCCAGAGATGGAAACACATCTGTATCTGTCTGCACCTCCTCCTCCTCTCTTCTTCTTCTTCTTCTGCTCCTCCAACTCGCTGCCATTTCCATAAATTATGGAGGGAGGCTATATTTGGACTGAGTGGAGGGAGCAGGGAGAGTCTGGAGACGCTTTGTTCAGCCTCGCTGCTCTGTGCATGCTGATGGCTGCTTATTGACAACGTGGGTTCATTAGAACACAGAACCATCTGATTGCGCGCACAGGAGCGTTTAACCCTCTGCTGCGTCCTGGCGTCAGAGCCCGGAGCGCCGAGGACGTTACAGGCTCCTCAACCACCACGGACGGACTGACTGAGGATCAGTGGGCGACCGGAAACAATCAGAAAGCTGATGAGCAAAATAAAAAAAATAAAAAAAACATCTTTTGTTTGCGTTCAGTGCGCGCGCAGACAACAAAAGAGCAGCGCGCGAGGAGCCGATACA
>CAEMYA010000918.1:92962-104361 GCA_903131615.1 Diplodus sargus | reverse complement strand
CTCTCTCTCCTCTCTCCCTCCTCTCTCCCTCCTCTCCCTCCTCTCTCTCTCCTCTCCCTCCTCTCTCCCTCCATCTCTCCTGCTTGTCAACACTGTGTCTGTCTCCCACCTCTCACCCTTGACCTCTGACCCTCAGCCAGACTTAATAACAGGAAGTGATTGACTCCCCGCTTGCTGGTGGGAAGAGAAACGAGGCGTCGACGGCGGCGCTGATGTCACAGCAGAGAGAGCAGAGCGGCGTCCATGACGACGACAGCTGGAGGACGAAGATTCAAGAGCAGCTGAAACCGTCAGAGGGTTCAATGATTCGTTGATAACAAGATCGATTGATTCATCGTTAGAAAGTTTCTCAGTTAGACAGAAACGTTTTTTGACATTAAGTCGGAGTCTCCACGTGATAAATCAGGAAAATATTCAGCAGGTTGATTTAAAATTGAACTAAAATGGTTCTGAGTAGAGCGCATACCTCCACCGAGGCTCATCAGTCCAATTAAATATGTTTAAATCTGCACAATCCAGAATTTGTACTTAGATCTGCATCACAATGCACTCAATCATAGACACCTGGAGACACCTGGAGACACCTGTCACCATCCACACACCCGGCTGTGTCAGAGGAAGTGAGAAAACGTCACGTCTTCCATCAGAGTTTGGTGTAAATATGTTGGATGTGTGTGGAGTGAGCAAGTCCAAAGTCCAGGTGGGAGTGACCTTCAGCAGCCTCCCTCCTGGTTACTGGAACGAGCAGATACATTGTTTTTTTACACAAAGAAAGAATTATCTTCATGTTTAACATTTGCCGAATGAACAAGGAGTCCCAAATACTTTCTCATGTGTTGTATAAAGAATTACAAAGTTTAGAAAGTTTCTCTTCAGGCAAGAAGTCTCTAAATTGAGCTTTTTTTTGAAGGGAGTCTGGTGATTTTCTCCTCTTTCTCCAACAAAGTAGACTGTATTAGTTCATGTTTGTTGGATTTGTACATTTTGACATGTTCACTGTCAGTATGTTTTAATCTTTAATACATTTGGTGTTGAAATTATGAACTTCAGATTCAGAATCAGACAGAATGCACTTTAAACACAAAGAACAGAACGGCTTTTACAGCGTTGTTGCATCAAACTGACACTTTTTTACAAGAGAATAAAAATCCTAATGTTTTTTATTTAATCCCAAATTTACAAGAAGGCACCAAAGATTCAGAATCTGTCATAGCTGTTTCACATAATTTGATAAGTTTCTCCTCATGATGCAACAACTCTTAAATATACACTTTTTGTAAGGGAGTCTGGGATCCTGCCATTAATAGAGACTGGAAAACATGTTTCTTTTAAGCTATTCATATAATTAATGTATGAAATACTTGTTATGGTGAAAAATGTATTATTTGTGATTAAATAATGATTGTTGGTAACAGATGTGTGATTTCACTGTTTTCATGGGAGTTTTCATTCATAATGTTTTCATCTCTTGTTTGATAGAAACTCTTCTTCACACTCTGAGGGGATCGATGGAGGTGAAGTCCTCATCATGGATGATTGTTGCTGTTTGGGATTTTATGTTTTCCTATTAAAAACAGCATCAATCAACAGGATCATATGACGACATGGAAAACATGTGAGGAGCAGGTGGTGATCAGTCAGGTGTATCAGAGCTGCTGTTAATGCAGACGCTTCGTCAGTGTTTCCACCATAATGAAGTTCAACACACACACACACACACACACACACACACACACACACACACACACACACTCTTAAACTTACTACACAAGTTTTTATCTGGTTATAAAACAGACTCAGTTTATTACTGATGTCTGGAAATGATCGACATTAGTGAATACGACGATCAGAGAGACGACCGGCTGGTTCTGTTTATTTATTTTTTAAACCACCGGGTCAGATTCAGATTCTCGCGGTCTGAAGGGAAGAAGCTGCTCTGCAGTCCGGATGTTGGTGATGACATCATCCATAGGAGACAAAAAATATGGTGAATATTATCGCAGAGGAAACGAGAAAGAAAAAGAGCCACAGCGACGTCGACAGATCTCAGAGATTGTTGAAGCGCTGCGTCTTTTCGTAGCTTTTGCTGCTTGAAGTTTAAACTTGGCCGGCAGTATTTTTTTTATCTTGAACCACAAGAAGTTCTTCAGACGTCTGTAACTGAAGTTGGAAAGATGTTTTGACGTTACACAGTCAAGCAAACTTTTAAAAGACGTCTTAAAATCATCGACTCTCCAGTGGAAGTTTTACTGTCAAAGAGGATGAAATGACGTCTTTTGGATCTTTCTACACTAGGCGGGTTATTTTAACCCAAACTACGACTCTTTCCTAAACCTCACTGTGAGCGTACGGTGAAGGTCCGGTACACTGGAGCTCTGACGTAGCTGTGTTGTTCTGGGAATCAGCTGCAGTCTCTGTATTCAGTCGTGCAGGTCTGAGGATGATCCTGCTGACAGTGTGTGAAAATATGATGCAAATGAAAAACACAAGCTGGTCGTATCGCTTCTGTCCACAGGAGGCGCCAGAATCAACAGAAGAGAAAGTTGATTTTAGCAACGTTAAAGTACCAAAAGCAAAAAAGTGCTAAAAGTGCTCATACAGATATTTACTCACATATGTAGAGAGAAATATTCAGTTACTGAGCAGATTTAGATTAATACAAAATATACACAATGATGTAAATGTATTCAGTTACATTCCACCAGTGACACAGATTGACACATAAACCTATAAACCTGTTAACACCTGCTCAGGCTCACACACACACACACACACACACACACACACACACACAGAGCGTCCAGGTCGTATCCGTGTCCCTTTAATCCAGCTAAGCAGCTTTTCGGACTCAGCGAATGTGTCAAGGTGTCTCATCATCTCATCATCTTCGTCTGGGAGAGAGTTGGATTAGTCCAGTCCACTGCCCTGAGCTAAATGCTAACATTAGCATGCTAACATACTCACAGTGGCCCTGCTGGAAAAACCAGCACAGACCAGCACCAAAACACAACATATGTTGTGTTTTGGTGCTGGTTTTTCCAGCAGAGGACGCAGAATGAAAATACACAGCTTGTAAAAGTTAAAGAGAGTCGGGAGATAATTCACAGAGAGACTGCGTTCATGCAACTTATAGTCATTTGAGAATTAATTAGCTGAGTTTTAAAGACTGGTCATTGTCCTTTTGGGGAATGCTAGCGCAGTGTGTGCTAGCGCGTTAGCATGCAGACGTGGATGGAAGCAGCTTCTGTCTGTCTCTTTCTCGCTTTCTTTCCCTCTCTGTGCCTCATCCTCTCTCCCCACCATAGGCCACCTTTTGTCTCCATGCAAAAACTCAAATTCCTCCCGGCCTCTGCCCACAGTAACACACACACACACACACACACACACACACACACACACACACACACACACACACACACACACGCATTCCTCTGCCCGGCAACAATGAGGTCTTTGTGTTGCACGCCGCCCATGTTTTCATTTCATTTTTTATTGCTTTTGAACTCCTCGCATGGAGAATTTAATCATCTCTCTGCTGGTTCCTGAGGTTGGTTTTGAAAAGAATTTTTTTTGTTTGGTGGCTGGTAGTCAGGGAGGCCGGCAGCTGCGGTGTGTGTTCCCATAACGAACACACACAGACACACACACACATACACACACACACACACTCCCCCACATGAGCCAAGGACAAAAGGACTACATGGTTTCAAAGGCACCTGACTTCACGTTTTGTTTCTTTTCGTATCGTCACTGTTGAAAAACCTAAAAGGTTGCTGGCTCTGAGCACGAAGTGAAAGGAAACAAAGAGCCGAGGCTTTGTCGAGGAAATGACCGTGAGAATAAATAAGTGCAGACGCATCAGCTAAAGGAACAGTTCCACATTCTGTTACGATCCAACAAGGTGAGCCTGCGTGCCTGAAGATGATGGTGAGGAGGACGCAGCGATGACGGCAGCAGGGAGTTTTGCAGGCAGGAGATTGTAGGACAGAGGAAAACAAGACTAAAGATAACTTGAAAGCTTGATTCAAGGTGACTGCAAAGGCTGATGCAGCCAACTGAAGCTCGGCGGGTGAAGGACCGCGCTGCCCGGCTGTGGACTACGAAGAGGACGCACTGAAACGACGGATCCTGCGGGCGTCTACCTTACAGATAAAACTAGTGACGTAGCCGCGACATTAAATATGTTAAATGTGGTTATCCTAGCTCAGCACCTGGACTGGAAGAAACCTCTTGCCTGCTTGTAAAGCTCCACAATATACTACAGAAATAAACCTGATTAGTCGAGAGAGAAAGCAGCTTAATACGACCCACGTTTGGGTTTCTTGTTCAGTGGTAATTATGACGCCAACGAAGGAGGAAGTCAGAGGCAACCTTCAATTTCTGACCATTTCTTACAAATTACACTAAAAAGAGGATTAATGTGCCTCCTTGAAACCTCCAGTTTACTTTATTTCTTCATAGTTAGACGTCTCTGGCGCGAACACGACCCATTTCCTTCTTTGGTTTAATAACAAAGCTTTACAGTCACTTCTAATTCCACTAGCTCCGTGTTCGGTCCGGCTCCGGTCTGGTGTTTCACATTAGTCTACGTGTTTATCTCCACCGGCTCCGCTGTGTTCGGATCTGCTCCGTTGCAGGTCCGGCAGTCTGGACCCTGCCGGAGCAGATACGCCATTTCTGCCGGATCACGGTGCAACAATTCAGCCAAATTCAGCACAGAGCAGACAGGAAGTCCGACACCGAAACAATAAAAACATCCAGTTAATTCTCAGAACAAAACCCTCCATGTTGATTTCAGCACAAAAATCTCGAAGAAGAGATAAATCCAAGCCCTTCTTGTGTCCTCCGGTTGGGAACACTCGCCTTTAGTCTGTTTGTTGTTGTGTTAATAACACGTGTAACTGCGCTCGTGCGTGATTCTGTAATTACCGCGGGAACTCGTCTCTCAGCTCCAGCTGTCCGGCAGTGTTGAGTCGGCGAGGGTCGACTGACGACGGACGGATGCAGCCAGCAGAGTTCCTGGTTTAGTTTGTATCCAAGAGAGGAGCGACCGCCTCAGTGTGTTTCTACATATTGTGTTAAAAAAAAGGTCAGAAGAACTGAACAGAAACAGCAGAAGCGTCTGTGTCACCCAGAGACAACACAACACACAAACATGGAGGTTCACGCAGGTCTGCAGGCTGAATGTTGACGTGACGGAGCAGCGAGCGAGTCGTGTTCATAAACACACACACGGCTCACACACTTAACCAAGTGGGCAAACACACACACACACACACACACACAACCTCATTTCCTGTAATCCCTCGTCACCTGACCTCTGACCTCTGTGAAGGTGTTGACAGATTTAAGACCGCCAGCTTCCTCCGTGTGTGTGTGATGTGATCTGTAACGAGGTCTCACTCCCGTCGCGTAGAGACACTTTTAAAGACGATTTCAGCAAACTGAGCACTAAAAACGTCACAACATGATTTTCTTCTTCTTCGAAAGTCCTCAGAGTAAAAAAAAAAAGTCAGTTTGCTTCTTGTGCTGCTCGTCTGAGGACTGAAATGTGTTTAAAAATAATAATAATAATAATAAGTTCAGTCAGTATTTAAAAAACTGAAATAATTCTGTTTAATGAGCCTTGAAACGTATCAGTGAAGTGTTTAAATCCTCACTGTGTTATAAAATTATGAATTAATCAATTAGTAACTCTAACATCATTTATAATTGATCACTGTGATTGTTTTTACATCATCTACATGTGAATTACAACACAAGACTTTCAGTGACTTCTGAAACAGCTTCTTACAGCTGACGGCTGTCACTAGCTGTAGCCAGTTAGCTGCCTGAGCTAATATTAGCTTAACGAGCTGGTTGAAAACGCAGGCGGCTTTTAGAGTTTCAAGAGTCTTGTAAAGGAACAGTTCACCACAGAACAGTTCTGCAGCTTCACAGTAAAACAGAGTCGCAGCATCCTGCAGAACGACTGAAGCAGCTGGAGACTCGATTTAAAACAGAGAAACAACCCAGAAAAACATCGAGTGGCTTCATATGATCACTCTCCCTAAGATCCCTGATGTGCAAAGAGATTTACACTGTTGATGCGCAGTGGAGCTCGTGCACGCACTTAGGACGGGGTGCATGCCAACACTTTTAGCTCAGAGGCTGCACTGAAGACATCAGCCTGAAAAAAGGGTGTAAATAACTTCTTTACAAATTAATTTGGGATCTTGAGGCTTCTGGTGACGTGAATCATGGAGCCACATTATGTTTTGTTTTTAGGTTTCGTGTGGACTGCTTATCTTCACCTGACTGTCCCTCAGCGTGGAGGGAGGAGATGATGACTGAGGGTGAACTTATCCTATAAATATTCACTTGCTAGCAGTAGAGGCTAAAGCTAACAGGTTCATCCTCCGCACCTTGTAGGTGACGTGAGGCTGTGGACAGGAAGTCAGACGTCATTGGTTCAGTTATCTGTAGTTTTAAATCGCTGTATTAAAGTGATCAACATCAACATCACCTGTCGTTCATTTATCACTTAATGTCCAGTTAAATGTGTAAATATAAACCTTACAAACAACAAGAGAGACGCACAACATCTTAACTCACACAGAAGTATCATGTGGTCAACGACTGTCACGTCGAAACGTCTGTTTTTAAAGACTTGTCTGAAACTAAACGGTCCTAATTTGAGGGGAAATCCATCTGATGACATGTTTTAATGTCAGTCAGTTGACGGGAAAGTAGATGCAAATGTGGACACACACCATCGACCACAAACAGCGATGACTCGTGATAACAGCAGCTGAAAAGGTCAGTTTCCTTTTCAGAGTTTCAGGGTCAGAAGAGAACAGTAAACTACGTTTAGCTGGATTTACAGCCAGCTGCCTCGTTTCACTTCCTCCTCACATTCAAATCAGAAAACCAGGAAGAGGGAAGACATCAGTCCGGACGCAAATCAAAAGGAAACAGTCAAATTGATGCATGCTGGGAACTTTCAGATGACGCTGATGTGGCCGAGGTTAAAAATAGTTAAAAATAAGTTTCCCTTTGAATGTCCAACATGTCTGAACCTGTCGGATCACCAGCAGAGCTTCTGGTTCTGAGTCACAGACGGAGAGAGTGAAGCAGGAACAACAGGAGCCCAGAGCGGCCAGAGGTGTGTTTACACCGAGCGCCATGCAAATGTCTGACGTGGACGCCAACAGATGCTCGTAAGAGGTTCGAACTGAGGCGAGGACACGTCGGCACGCGCCGAAAATATCTGAACATGAGTGCGAGTCGACTTCATGAACATACAGAGACAAGAGGAACGTAGAAAGAGAGAGAGACCGGTCAGAAATCAGAGAAGAAATAAACACTCACAGCATTTCAAAACAGAAAAGTCTGGAACACCAGAGACATGAAACAAATCCCGTCCTGCAGAACCGAATCTGCTTCATTTCAGCTGAACAGAAACATCAGCCAACCGTGTTATTGCACCGACGCCGCGGAGAACAAGGGGGCGCTGCAGAGACGGCTGCTGAGGACTCGAACCAAACACGGTCGGCTGTTCGCTGGCAGCTAACAGCGACAGCTCACATCTGTACAGTCAGCACATATACAGACGTGAGTGTGACAGAGACGCTGGACGACGTCATTTAGAGGGGAAAAGCGAAACCGCCATGTCGATGAGAGAGTTTAGTGGTCGTGTCTCATTTTGTTTATTTCATAATCAAAATGAGAAAATGAAAAAAAGATTTGTTATTTCATATTTTTCTCATGATTATGATCCGAAATAGGAATTCGTCCGGTTGCCATGGTGATGAGTTTACCCGCCAAGCTGCGGCTCACAAACTGCATTTTCTGAATTATGTGGTTCTATAAAATCCTGGAGACGAAGTGTCGACTGGGCAGGAAGAAGAAGCTCACAGATCATTCATCACAGGAACACTGACAGTTTGTTAACACGGTGGATTTGTGAGTGAATCTCTTCATTTAGTCATTTATTTCTTTAAATAATTGAATTTAGATTCGATTTAGAAAACAGCCTGTTAGAGAAGCAGCAGGTTTACTGAAGCCCACCGTCACTGACACCGCTGAGCAGAAAACAGGGTCACATTTATCACTTCTGATCATTTCACATTATTTGATTCAGCTTGTTTCCATAATTTTTCCACCATCTTGTTCCTGTCTCTATAAAGCAAAGCTCTGCAGAGACACACAGACAGACAGAGAAGGTGAAATGTCCTCTGAGATGCTGGATGAAGAGAAACGATGAAGGTGCTTTCAGAAAAAAATCACTCTGCCTGGTGCAACACGTTATGGAAATTCCCATAAATGTGTGTGTGTGTGTGTGTGTGTGTGTGTGTGTGTGTGTGTGTGTGTGTGTGTGTGTAGATAAGTGAAGAATGTGTGATGTCTGACTCTTGTTTGTCGCTCCGTCACGTTGGTTCAGACCGAAACATCTCAGCGACGACAGTCGGCACTCGTGGTCCTCAGAGGAAGAACCTTCTGATATAAAAGAGACCCGACACGATTCCTCCGGCGCCGCCTGCTGGTCTAAAGTGTGTTTACTTATAAACTCACCCAACAAACAAAATGTCAGCATCTTATCTGGATACAATCTGGACCGGAACCATGTTTTTTACGGACATTCATGTTACCTGGAGCATGAATCCTGGTGTGTATGTGTGTGTGTGTGTGTGAAATGGGAGTGAAAGATGATGTATGAATATGTGTTTGTGCTGGAATGTGTGTGTGTGTGTGTGTGTGTGTGTGTGTGCTGTATTCGTCAGTGTTTGGTAACCTGTGAGTGTGTTTTTCCCAGCAGCAGAGACCAACAGGCAGCAGCTTGTCTGTTGGCTCTAACTGAATGTCAACAACACACACACACACACACACACACACACACACACACACACACACACACACACACACACACTGTTGAGTAACCTCATGTGTTTCATTCTCTGTGTTAAAGTTATTCACCTTCTTTCAACAGAATATTCGGTGATTCAGCCTCATGAAACGTGTTTCATATCGTAGTGAATATGAAATGTCTTCCTCCCCTCCGTCCTCCGTCCTTTGTCTTTGTCTTTGTGTCCTGGAGAGCAAACAGTGGACAGAAGCACACAGGTGAGCTCGGTGGACGAGGGACAATGGAGGAAATCTGACACCTGGAATGTTTCGTCAAAGGGCTGAAAGAGTCGTGACGAGGCTTCAAACGCCACGACGCTGAGTTCAGTGCTGGAAAATAAGTCCGAGCTGCTTTAACATCATATTCTCCTCCAGCACGCCTCACACATATTCTACTTATTCTACACTTCAGTTATTTTCTAGTTACAGCAGATCATTCACACAAACAACGTCTGTTAGCCTCATTAGCTGTTAGCTGCTTGTACCTGACTGAAGAAAAGAGGCTGCAGTGAAGAAGAGACACAAACTAATAACTTCTGAATCAGTTTATATCCACAACGACGACCAGAGGTGAACACAAGGCCTCTAACTCACCTGTATCTCACCTGTAGCTCACCTGTATCTCACCTGTATCTCACCTGTATCTCACCTGGAGCTCACAGCTGTAGTGTTCTCACATCTGGAACTGCATTTCTAAAACAGACAAACACAACAAATCACATTCACACACAGTAACATCCTGTGATCTCTGACCCACTGGGTGTCAATGTTTCATGTTCCAGCAGTTTCTTTGATTGAATACTTGATAATACTTTCACTTTGTTTAAGTACTTTTACTGAACTTTGACCACCAGCACTCAGTGTAGTTTAACATGTAGACAGTGTAGTTTATCATGTAGTTTATCATGTAAACAGTGTAGTTTATCATGTAGTTTAACATGTAGTTTAACATGTAGACAGTGTAGTTTAACATGTAGTTTATCATGTAGACAGTGTAGTTTAACATGTAGTTTATCATGTAAACAGTGTAGTTTAACGTGTAGTTTAACATGTAGTTTAACATGTAGACAGTGTTGACACTCACCGGTTGTTCTCCGTCCTGGAGGATGAAGCGGCAGCAGCGCTCACGTTCTCCGGGCTTCCAGTGACGGCAGCGGGCAGTTCCTCGCTGTCAGCCCCGCTAGTGCTAACACAAGGAGCTCCCGCTTCTTCCTGTTTCCCGATGATGTCATCAGCGATGGCCGCCGTGAAAAAGCTCATCACCTTCCGTAGATTAGACACAAACTTCCTGTTTTCCTCCCGCTGCCTCCGTTTTTCTGCTGCACCAACTTTATTTTAATTTCAATTTTGATTTATTATTTGTACATTTAAATTTGGATTTTTATCATTTATTTTATTTCAGCAGTTATTTATTTATTCATTATTATATTTTTTCTTTTCTTTTTGTATTCAACAACTTCAGATACACAAACAATCTGTACAAATTCCCTCAACACAACCAAACGGTCATATGATGGACCAGTCCAGTGCTGTGGGGACTGAAGGGGACCAGAGTCACTCGTCATGGATCAGACCTTCTGACGCCATGACAGCGGATGGATTTTAAGAAAAACACAATTAATTAGAGAAAAGAAAATATCGCCTTTAGGAAGAAGTTTATGTGCTTTATGGAGTCTGTAGTAGCTTTGGACCCACAGTTCACCTCCAACACACCAAACACTGAGATATTCTGGAAATCATGGACATTTTTTAAAGATTCAACTTTTCACCTAAATCGTTAAACTGATATTTTCATAATTGTGACTCGTCTACAGACGACTGTGTGAAGTGTTTCCTCTTAATCAAAAAAAGGACAAAGACAAGACTTTAAAATGTTAATGTGCATAAAAATAGCTTTATTTCCAATAATAAATCAGAACCTGCATGCAGAAACCAATGATTCATTGGCTTCTCCACTCCATTGGTGATTCACATGTGGTGTTTGTGACATTAAGCAGCAGAACATACGTTTCTCTCCCATGCTCGCCCAGCAGACCGGAGCTGATTACTACTCAAAACACTTCAGAACTTTTCTATCCTGGAACACTTTAACTCCCTTAAAAAGACACGTTGGATTGTTTCACTTGTTTAAATTTGACTCAAAGTCTAATCAGTCGCTCCTCAGTCTGAGGTCGAGGTCGGCTGATACGCTTACAGGAAACAAGTTTCAGTATTTATTTGATTAAATTGTTTTGTTTCCAGGGAGGTGAAGACCTCGAACCAGCGTCGAGATGTTTCAATAACTGGGAGCAGCTGGTGTTTGCTGGGACCTTGAATTTGCCAGTTTCATCCGGCTCCGTTTTGGCTCCAAATAAAAGATAAAATAAAATACCAGAACCAGCTCCAACTAGTAATCAGCCCGGGTCTGATACCGGCGACATGGCTCATCAGCACAACATCCCCTGAACAACGAGATGAACACCAACCACAGAAGCAATCCTTCTACAAACACAAACATAAATACAAAAGCAAAAAAA
>CAEMYA010000918.1:77385-92936 GCA_903131615.1 Diplodus sargus | reverse complement strand
AAAAAAAAAAAAAGTCTAAAAAGATAATAGAAACTCTTACAAAATAAAAAGTTTCAAAACTATTTGCCTCTGAAAATCTCAAACTAGTGTATATAAAACTTTTAAAATCACATATACAACAGCTTAAAAAGGGGGAAACACCCCAACCTGAAAGAAGGCAATAAAATAATTTGACAGTTAAATTAATAATAAAAAATAAAAACAAAAAAAAAAGGGAACAAGTTGATCTAGTGGAGAACAACGAGCGCAGGCGAGTTAGTGTTACTGCTAGCATCAAACAGTTTTCATTTACAGTAAATCACATGAACGTACTGATGGGAGGAAAACAAAAATAAAAACAATTTGGCATTTAAATATTTGGTTGATATTTTTTGTTGCCAGGATGCGGCTAAGTACCAAGTTATTATTTCTTCAGGTTCTTTTTTAAAAATGTTTATTTAATGACTATATACAAATCCTTGGTAGATCAGTCTGTGTGCCGCGAAGAAATGTGAGCACGAAACCTGTCGGTGGCTTCAGTGAGCGCTCGAGGACCCAAGAATGAAAATATGAAACTGAAAACTGTCGTTGTAGCTTATTGAGAAAGCATCGAACCCACGGCTGAAAAAACAAGAACACAGAAAGAACTAAAAACTACCAGTTTGTCCGATCAGAGCTTCAACTTTCTTCTCATTGGACAAATCGTCCCAACATCTACTGGATTCATGAATATCAAAGTTTTTACAAGCTAGTGGAAAGCTTAAAGTTAAAGTTTGACATTAAGGGAGACGAGTTTCTTTCTTTCACTCTCATCAATCTTCATAATTTGGTACTTAAAGCTGTTTAAAAACAGCAGATTATCATTTTTAGACGTTGCTCGTGGCAGGATCAAAACAAACAGTTAATTCACGGCCTCATTAGTGAGATTAAAGAGCGCGACCAAGAAACTTTGCTTTAATTTGTTGCCAAGTTTCCCTTCCAATTCCAGTCTTTATGCTAAGCTAGCTGCAGCTTCATATTTAATCAACAGAGTGAAATGAGAGCGCAACAATCATCTTTCCAAAATGTCAAACTATTCTTTTTGAAGGTGCAATATGTAAGAACTGGCCACATGTTGAATAACAAACAAATAGGGGGCAGCCGCTAACTGCTGCTAGCTGTAGCGATGCAGCTAGCGGTCTGGACTGGAAGTGTCGGTGTTGTTCACAATGCGAGTTCAGGAGCTGTGATTGATCTCTGAATCTAAAATTCTTACATATTGCACCTTTAAGCTCGAGTGTAACTGCGTAAGAGGGTCAGCAGCTACAGTCTTCGTGATCGAGCTGTGTGAGTGTGTGTTTGTGTGTGTGTGTGAGGAATGTAGGTGTGTCACCTTGTAGGAGCATGTTGGTCTGACTCCAGTCGAGTTCATCAGAATAACAGAAAAACAAACCCTGGAGGCACAGCGGTAATTATTATAGTGGTGAAACATCTTCCAGGCGTTTGAAGTGCTCTCCAAGACAGGCAGCAGAGCACAACACTCAAAGCAAGAGAGTGTGTGTGTGTGTGTGTGTGTGTGTGTGTGTGTGTGTGTGTGTGTGTGTGTGTGTGTGTGACCTGGGTCATACAGTATTTGCAAATTCTTCCTCCAGATTAGTTTAGCTTACTTATGTGGTGCTACGTGCCAGCCTGCAGGGATTTTCCCCACACGAAGATACAAAACATGCCAGAAGTTTTAAAGAAAAAAAGTCTTTTAAGGTCATTTTAATAAACTCTGCTGCATCAGAAAATTCACAGAACATGAACTGAAATGAACTGACACTGTGAAATGATTTGCAAATATTTCCTGACCTTCGTCAGACTGTCTCTTCTCTCCCTGTTATTTTTTGGACCAGTTAGAAGATAAAGATTAACAAATATTGTAATTATTAACATCAGTTTGAACGGATGACGGAGCAGAAAACGATTTAATCCGAACAACATGAGCTGATCGTTAATGGAACAAACTGAAATCTCTCTCTGCATTACACGAGTTTCTTTTTTTTAAAAATCTAATAAAAATGTTCACATAAAAGTCATTTTGCTACGTGAGAAGCTGCAGTCCATGAAAACAGGTTGAGAGGAAGACGAGGAGGAGAACAGAGAGGGAGAATAAATAACTGGACTGTAAATGCGTACCGAGACAACAATCATTGCACAGTGTTAGTGTTTTAACTGGAAGAGAAGAGAGGAGTGAAGCGTTCTCCGAGTCCTCGGTTCTAAGTTCTGTGGTTTTGTCTCTTGACATGGGGACAAAATAATAAAAACACGAGACAAAAAAAATAAAACAAAAATAACGATCACTGTGTACCGCAGCTGAAATAGTCCACTCCTGTTGCTCCTTGTCCAAAAGAGAGAGACAAGCTGACCAACAAAGCCTCCGATTGGTTAAGAGAGCACCAGTAATATTAGCATACATCAGGTAGGAGGAGTCAGTCTATCGATTGTGTTGTCGGGGCTTCTCTCCTGATTCGTTATCGAGCGTCACTCCGCTGAAGAAAAGTGAGGAGGAGGTATGATGATGATGATGAGGCACTGATTGGGGTTTTCAGGGTTTAGGGGGTGAGGTGTGTGTGTTTGTGGGTGTGTGTCTGGAGAGGGGAGGGGTCAGGGTCTATGCGTAGATCTCTGTGGTGGGAGCTTTCTTGTAGATGGGCTTCTTCCCCAAGTCGTAGCTGCCCTCGTCCTTCTTCTTCATGCGGTAGATGAGGAGGAGGATGAGGAGGACGGCGAACATCAGGCAGACGGCGCCGCCTGTAATCAGAGCTGCAGGAGAGACAGAGAGAGGGAGGTTAGATTTTATGTTGCTCCTCTAACTGAAAACAGTCGATACGTTTATACTTTAACATGCTCAAGAAACAGCTAGTGGAGTGCGATGTGCGCCGGCACAGTTACATATGTCCTGTAAAAATAGGCAGCTAAGGAGTTCTGACCCGAGGTCAAACATTCAGAGCATTTTAAACCTAATATTCAATAAGTTTCCACTGACCTGCGAGGACCTCCGTCTTTTTAAGGATGCTGTCTTCGCTGGCGTGGGACATGAGGACGTTGGATGGGTGCTCCTCGCCGGGCTCGGCCCCGTTCCTCACCAGGGGGATTTCGTTTTCGTTCTGGACGATTTCCACCTCGTTAACGGTCGGCCGCACCGGGCGCTCCACCTCTGGGATCTTGTTGTCGTTCACGTTGGGCTGAAAGGTGAAAGGAGAGATTTAAAATCATGCACAAAGTCAATAAGCTGAACCTGAAGCAGCAACACTGTCAGATATATATACACACTGCTGTAAAATGATTCTGGTTTGAAATGTGAATCATGAACTGCTTCCGGTGTTCACAGCAACTGCTGAATGGCAGGTTGTTTTTACAGCTTTAATCAAACTCAAAATATAGAATTTCTCACCTTAGTGGACGTCTTGGCCTCCTGTCCAGGTGACACAGTTGTTGCTGTGGAAAGAAGATTTTATCATTAGACCTCATGAAGAATGCCTCCACAGCTACAAGACTTGAATTAAAAAGTAGTAAGAAGTATTTGTGAAGACTTACGTTGGTCACCAGAGCCGGAGAAGTCGTCGTCATACTCCTCGTCCTCGTCATCGACGTTCAGCTCGCTCTCGCCGTCCTCGTAGTAATCGTCGTATCCAGTGTCGTCTTCGTCCTCGTCGTCCGTGAAGCCGAAGTCGGAGCCTGATGACTCCAGGTCACGGTGCGTCAACATGGCGGCCGTCTGTGTGGTCTTCATGGGCATCCATGTCTCCGTCTCCCTCACCTGCTGGGACACCAGACACAGTCGGGCTTAGAGCGATCATCAGTTAAAACTCATCATGTGAGCGGAGCGGATACCTGCTGATACATTTCAGTCTGAACCAACCTGTGCTGCCATAAGACTGTTCTGATAATCCACTAATCAGTTTTTCTCAAGAAAAAAGTTGTCAACCAAACAAGACGTGTGGGGACGTCATCCTGGACTTTGGTCTATAGAATATCGATCAGCGTTTCTCAAACAACTCAAGACAATAATCAACAAATTCACAATGAAAACAGTCGTCCAGTCACATCTGCAGGTAAACTACAAACCAGAGAACAGTCTGCTGTCCTGGATCAGCTGTTCAGAGACACGATCAGGAGAACCAAAGGCAGAAAAACACGTATGAACTTGTCTGACATCACAACACACAACCTGCATTTTTATTGTTCACGAAAGTTTCTAACCTACGGGAGGGTAAAGAAGGTCGGATGAGCAATAATGGATGACTTAACATCCTTTCTGTCTCTGAACTACACAGTGTGACCAGTGATGACATTCATTAATCATTAACTCTTTATAATATCAGTTCGCGTCCTGAGAAGGAAACAAAACATGTGATTTATGTTACACTGTGAATTCTTCAAGATCAGAGACCTTTATTTTGAAATGTTGTTTTGAAAATGCTGTGTGTTACTCCATTAATTATTAAAGCAGTAGTGGTTACTGCAACTCTTGTTTAGTATTCACACAGATGCTTTTAGCTCATGCTGGCTAACAGAACCAACTGAGAGATTTTATTTCTTTGTTCTTGTAGTACGATGAAAAAAAATAAAGGATTTCCCTGAAGCTCATCCAGTCACCACCAGCGCTCTAATCACTCTGAAGATTAACACAACGAAGACACATCAACCTCCTTTAATCACATTACAACACTTAATTTCATTGACCATTTGCTCAGTAAGCAGCGTGAATGGGATTAACACACACACACACACACACACACACACACACACACACACAGAGTTAATCAGCGAGGGACGGGGAGGTAAAATGAGGCGAGAAGAGCAGAACAGCAGGTCCTGAACTTGCAGCTCGTTCAAAAGCTTCAAAGTCTTTCTGATGTCCGACTTTAACGTCCACACTGAAACATCCCAGCGGCACAAATACAGCCGCGTCACACCTCCAACATGCTCCTGATGTTTACAGCGAGAACAGGCTCAAAGAAGGAATAACTATACTGCGTCTGTTTTCAGAATAAATCCATCGCAGTGAGTGTTACTGAAACATTTTGATCCCATCAGGCAGCGAAATAATCAACATAAAGTAGAAACAAGTCAATAGACAGAACGTTAGTTGGAATAATGGGTATGCAGAGGTATGCGCTCTACTGAGAGTCAGACTGAAATAAAGTGAAGTACACCACGAGAATGCAACAGCAGCGATCACATGCGGACAGACAGACTGTCCACATGTCGTGTGATGGGAGGCAGCCAATCACTGGGCTTTGTTCGACAGCGGCGCAGTGAAAGAAGGCCGAGATCCTGGAGAGAGCCGAGCCGCGAGGGCCAGAGAGGAACAAGCTCCTTCAATGAAACCTTCCATTTACTGAGAACAAAAGCTGACCACAAATCACACTGGAAACATGCCCGGGCATCCCACAACATCCTCATTTACTCTCACACACACACACACTGACACAGACACACACACACACAGCTCTGTTGACATCATGAGTTCTCATAATTACTTCCATCTGAGCCTTAATTTTAAGGGCTAGCTGGTGGCTAAGCCTGTCGGGGCCTCAGAGCATTATGTGTGTGTTCTCAAATACTTGGCATAGTAACGATGTGTGTTTGAAGGTAATCCCCTCAGCCTCTCCTTTTAAAAGTAGCCTATATGAGGAGGAGGAGGAGGAGGAGGAGGAGGAGGAGGAGGAGGGAGAGCCCCTTTGTGACTGCACAAGGGCTTCAAACGAGGGCGGCCATTTTACTGTGATTCCTCTAAAAGTAACAAGGTGGTCTGATGAGGACTCCCGCGCTGTGTGTTGTTAATTCACTCTCATCTTACGTCTTACCTAATGTCTTCTTTTTTTATACACATACTGTGATCAACAGCACAACCATGTGTGCGTTAAATTACCTCCATGACAAACAAACACACACAGATGTTTCTTCATCAAATCATATCAGTTTTCATTTTTAATTAGTTGAGCTGCTCGACAATCTTTCCCTGTAACCCCGGCGACTATAGCAGTGACCCCCAGACTGAGGATCACTGCTCCATTATGTCCCCATTTAAACTATATACATGGACACAGGGGAGCTGTGATCCTGTGTGTGTGTGTGTGTTTGTTAGTGTGTGCTAAGCTTTAAAATGGTGACTGCTGGCTCTTCATTTCCTCGCTGCCATTCAGATGGAATCTGCCGCTGCTGCGTGCTGGCACAAGCCCGCTGAGTCACATTATAGGACTCACACTCATTCAGATGATAATATGGATCCTTCCCAGTCAGGCCCGTTGTGCTGTGTGTGTGTGTGTGTGTGTGTGTGAGTGTGTGTGAGTGTGAGTCACATTCACTGCAGCGTGCTAGGATCTGTCATGACTCCTGGAGGCACGTTTTACTCTCTGAGTTTGGAATCATTTCTTCCAGTCAGAGTTTTGAGTTACATAAAATACTGATGTACCAAAATTACACCAGTTTGTTATTTTAATCAGATTTTTTGTCCGTGCTCTCTCCAACAGTCTCAAGTAGAAGTAGTGCTGGTTATGAAACGTCAGTTCTTTTACAATACTGACCAAATAAATAAATATCTGTTTAGATAATCGGGTCTAAAATATGTAAAAATTCTCATAATTTCCTACAATTTCCCAGAGCTCATTATGGTGACAAAACTTTGACATGTTAAACTGTTGATAATATATTCTAAAATAACTGTGTGTATTGGACATCAGCGTATGGTTTGTGCAATAAGACAACAGGTTCATTTCAAAGAGAAGCCAATATGTTCATCCCCGTCAGTGTCAACAAACTGCTTCCTCCTCCTGCCTCTGACCTTTAAACCCCTCCACGGTGAAATGTGGACCTCCATTTGTGTCCTGGAGAGACGTGCTAAAAGAAACTCCACCATTTGCAGCCTGGTGTGCTCTAAAACAACAGCACGCCGTCTCCCAGGCCGACAGACCGGTCCCGATAGGCCACGATTATTCACTACGACAGCCGAGATCAGAGGGATTTCTGTTCTGATGGCAGCCGCTGAATTTACTATCAGATGTGGAGAATATTCCATCTTTACTATACTCTCCCAGAAAGCAAAGCCAGGATGGGATTCAGGCCCGAGTCCCAATCTGTTTGGACCAAAACAATCCAAGAACGTAGCAGAGCCACAACAGGAAGTCTCCGTTTCACACAAATCAAAAAACTGTGTGTCAGAGACGGAGGAAGATGTGACGAGTTAGTCTGTTACTGAACAAACAAGACAGAGACGGGCCTCCATTTCACTCCAACCAGCCTCTGAACCAGCACAGACTGGGGAGGAGAGAGGAGCGGGTTGCCTGAACGGAGCTTATGTAACCGAGTCAACATGGAAATCAGCTCTCATGGTGATTCTACAGTGACTGAACGACAGCCTGCTGAACAACCACTGGAGCTTCTTTCCATTAAAAAGGGCAGGAAGTGTTTGAGGGATCCGGGCTAATGTGCACAATTATTTTCATATATTTGTTTCTATTTCTGTTTATTCAACATGTTTAAAAAAGGAACAGTACACCCATAAATGAAAGCCGAGTAACTTTCTCCAAATCCCCATCCAACAGAAAGTCAGGTGACGTTTAATAGTCCACAAAACATTTCAGGAGCGTTGCAGCTTTCTCCTAAATACTGAGGTAGCTGAGGACTGGTTTAAAAAACGTAAACACCCCCTGAAGCCCTGATGACTTGAAAAGACATTATTTACACCCTCAACATGCGAACACGCTCGTGTAACCTCCACACACAGATGCTTTTGGCTTAGCAGCTGAAGATTTCAGCTTAAAAAAAGAAAGAAGGTGTGACGAGCATCTTCAAAAGTCCTTTTGGGATCTCAGGACTTGTGGAGACTTACACAGGACGGGCTGTATAGAGCCATTTGACAATTTTTTTAGGTTTTAAAACTGTTGAGTAAAAAGAATAAACTGACACTAAATACTCAGAAATATATAAAAAATACAAAAGCTATAAATTCATTCACTGGGCGTGTAACCAAACACATTTTCTCCTCCAGCATCAGCGCCACAAACAGAGAGAAACAGTCACACCCTCATAAGAAACCTCGTGTGTTGACAACAAACAGCCTGAACGAGCTCAGCAACACAAACAGCAACACTGTGGTTCAGAGGGAGGCCGCATCAGGTTAACCCAACATCCTGCAGAGCTGAAAGATAAACCTCACACACGTGATACTGAAGACTTCTAAGAATGTGGACGTCCTGAAGACGTCGTCATCTTCTCTGCTAACATTGTTTTATAGGAGCCAAAGAGTGACAAAAACTGTAGCATCATCACAGCAAACTCTAAATCCTATTCTGTCGGCTGACCACAACATTTGTCAGCCATTTTAAAAGCCACTTATGAGCCACTTACAGATCACCATTTTGTCCTCCCATCAGTGATTCACGGCCTCATTTATTCTGCCTAATGTGCAGCCGCTGATAAGCAGCCGGATGTGGATTCCAGCCAAACCAAAGACTTTC
The DNA here is from genome assembly GCA_903131615.1 of Diplodus sargus. Lineage (NCBI taxonomy): Eukaryota > Metazoa > Chordata > Actinopteri > Spariformes > Sparidae > Diplodus > Diplodus sargus. The sequence goes on along the minus strand of CAEMYA010000918.1, from coordinate 84,471 downwards.
AGCCAACCGAGTGGAGTTCATGGATTCATCTAGTTCTGAACCACAATGTGCAGAAACAACGCCGTCTGTGTCATGAAGGGCCCAGTCAGTACAAATGTTGGCATGTCCTCGCAAACCATTTTTATTTCAATTCTGTCTCACATCCCAAACTCAGACAATGATCCTCGCTCTCATAAAGACTTCAACAGTTCAGATGACCTTTTCTCTGAACTGTTAGTCAACCATCTTAAACCCGTTTGGACTCACTGTGTCAAAGTGAAACACCCACATGGCTGCAGTCCGAGACAATCATGTGAACACATCGGCCATCGCTCAAAAGATTGAACTGCCCAGGACATGAATCAGAACTCTACGAGAACAGATCAAGTTGACACGAGCTCTACTGAGACAAACAGTAACAGTCTGAATCTCTTTGGCTTGTGGACAGAAATGGAGTTTGAAGACGTGGTCAAGGATCAAGACAATAATCCAGATTCATTGAATAGGAAATAATTGTGAGTTTCAGGCCATCACAAGGAAATGTTGTTGTTTTTTTAATGTGTTAAAAAGAGTGACAGTGAGGAGCTTCAGATTCAGTGGATCAACAGCAAAATAGTCTTCAGATTTCAACTTTGCTGTAACAATTAAGTTTATATCAGTATAAATAACTTGTAAATCTGTCAACTCCCTGTTAGGTGATGAACATCGGTTCCAGAGTATCTTGTGCTTGGCTGATGAAATGGTCTTCATGACGCAGGGTCAGATTTAACACTGAAAACACTCAAGTCAGAAGTTTTGTTTCCCGTCCTGTCACACACTTCACTCAGTCTAGCCTCGGTCCTTGTTTATCCAGCCCATCTCAGCATGGAGGTCCTAAAAACTTTCCAGTTCCCCCAATTGTCCACATTCACTGAAAAGCAGTCTGTCAAGACGCCCGCCACCCAGCCTCCGGGTCTGTCCCTTCCATTGACACCAAACAATGTCAGTGGACTCCTCAAGAGCATATCAATGACCAAGGTAACTGGGGATAAGCCTCCAGCAGCCTCCCTTCATTAAACTGGGGAAACAATCCCTCCATCTGCCGACACACAGAGAGGCATCTGGTCCATTCACACGGCGGCGTGGAGGAGGTACAAAGTATGAAAAGACAGAAAAGAAACACCAGCACGCAGGAATGTGCTTCCTTATTCTTTGTGATGTCCAACGTCTCTTGACCTTTCAAGAAAAGGCAAATTATTGTTGGTTTCTAACCTTGTTTCCCTCTCCGAGTTGATATTCAGTGTCTACCTCAGCAGCATACATAAAGTCAAATGGAAAATATGGTTTAAAAAAGAGGTTTAAGCTCCAATCCCTCCTTCCATCTTTGCCTCTCCACATTCACTTCCTCCATCTCCCGTCCTGTTTTCCAACTCCTCCCCCTCCTGCTGCTGGGTGATACTTGAACCAGCAGGATTTGCACCATGTATTGTGTTGCCTGATCTACTGGTAAGATGCACTTCTGACCCCTGATGTAACACACACACACACACACACACACATACACACACTTATGTGAGATGAACCTTCACAGTCTCACTTCAGGAGTTCAAGGCCTTCAGTTTATTGGATCCAAAGGGCCTCACAAAGACCGATTTATTATGAGGTCTCCACTTTGTTTTATATTAAAAGTTGATCCAGTTCAACATGTTTGGTCCTCATGTTTTATACATACAATCCTGAAAACAACCAACCATTGCCATTTTTTAAAATGCACATTGAACAGTGCTGACTAGATCACACACACACACACACACACCTACCTTTGCACTTTTGCTCTGACAGCCGAGCTCTAGATTCCTTCTACCTACACTCAGTCTATCTATAGCCGTATTTCCACCTACCAGCACCATGTCAGACTCTATGGCAACATGTGGAGCTTTTCCATACACATGTGTTGGCTCAGTTTCAGTCTGTTCGTCAGGCCAGCGCTGCAGGGATTTGCATTTCCACAGCAGGCCTACCTGCTTAAAGGTGTGTCTTTAGCTGACAATGCATTATCATTAAACGTTAATGGTGATTAAGCTGGACGCGGCTGACGAGGAGGAAAGAGACATCGTCCTCTGATAGTGTAACATTAGAGCACTGAACGTGAGGTTTTATTCTGAAAACTTTAACTATCAGATGTGACTAAAGCATCTTTTTATGCGTTTAGGCCTGAAACCAACAGAGACAGAACCTTCTTTGGAAGAGATTGGGCCAGAACTGAATGTCGCTGGCCTGTCGTACGCACTGAAGGCTTGTTGGTCAGTTTTTTTCCATCCCAGCTCACTGCCAGACAAAACTGCTGAACACGGGGCCATGGGAAACATATTCATATAAAAACACACATTCTTTTTGTGTTTTTACTATTCAAATTATATTATCTAACCCTGAGAGTATCCAACAGTGTTAATGTGAGCACAAATCAGTGTGGCACGGTTCCAACGGACATGAGCAGCGTTGATCCCGACACGTACAGCAGGAGTGTCGTTTCTTTATCACAAAGACAAACATTACTCAGTGAAGTGAGTAATGCCGTCGCGTTTAACTTTCTGGATCTGTACAGCTTCGGTCTCCATATACAGGAAAGACACAGACAACCAGCTGTGCAGCACACAGAGCTGATTCAGTCTCAGCCGATAAGCCTAATTGAGTTTTGATGAGCGCCTCCTGAGGGAACGTTCCCGGTTTTATCCTAATGGCCATTATTGGTCACTTCCTCCCGCCGGTGAAGCCACAGCGCAATGTCAATTGGATGATTCCTCGTTCTTGCCGAACTCATGACTGATGAAATATGTTGAATGCCTGCAGCGACTCAAACTCTTACAGAGACCATGCCTCTCTAATGTCTTCCCTGCTCCTCCGACTCTTTGATGCCACTCCCTGAGGCGAGCGTATCGCTGCCTCAGATCAAACACATCACAGCACAACAGACTGAATGTAAGCTGTAAGACTTATTATCAGCTGAAAGATCAGATTCAGGCTTTAAATGGCAGGAAATAAGAAGAAAAGGGCAGGAAAACAGGAAATATCCATCTCAGACAAATCAACTCAGTGTTCAATGAAAGCCTGAACTCCTGAGCAGAAGAGTGAATATGAATCAGGCCAGTAAACAACTGACTTATTTATACTTAAGTGTTTTTGGACATGTGAGAATGTCCCTTCATTCATAGTCTAAGATCAGCCACAAAGACTCAATTCATTTTGAAGAGGAGATGCTTCACTGGACTCTTTATCCTGAGTAGATGTCGAGCTCCCAGTTCATAACAGCAGCGAGCAACCGTTCTGATCTTAATCTAAAAATTACAATGGGCCTTTGTTTTAAATAGTTTTTTTAATTTAACAATCTCCTAAACTGAAATTGAAAGACACCAGACACACCATGAACGTCTCATTTACATTTCCTTCTGACAATGATAAACGCAGCAGTAATGTTTAATCACACACGATGAAGAGAAGTCTTTGTATTGGTGGTTAATCTTCAACTTTAGCCAGCACATATTAAATGCACGAGCTCAAAACTGAGTCACATTATAAGTGACTAAAATCAGACTCTACCCGTCTATCTGTCCAAAGGTCGTCAAACTACAACGACAGGAGAGCTGCAACTAACAACAGTTTCCACGATTAACAGATTAATTGTGCTTCACACAGTTTTCCTGTAGCCAAAAGCAACATCGTCAAATTGCTTATTTTGTCCAATCAAACAATCCAAAACCCAAAGACTCTTCATTTACTGTCAGAAATGACCAAGACTCCTCACAGGTAAGAAGCTGGAAGAATGCCAAACCACTGAATCACTGATAAGAGAAGTGATTTCTTCGAGTCACTGCAGCTCTGTGTGAGAGCAGCATCACATCTTCTCACTCTCTTTCCCAAACTGTTCCTCTCAAAGAGACAGGAACAGATTAGCATGTTAGCATGTGTGATAGGTTGTATGGAGCTGTGTTTGCTGCTGTTGAGGAATGTGTCTCTGTGTGGGTCAGCTCAGTAGCCAAGACTTTGGTTACACAGTGAGCCGCCACATTCCTCTCTTCTCTGCAGCGAAGCCAAAGCTCTCTACGCACAGAGACACAATCAAGAGTCCGGGCCGAGCCACCGAGGACCGCTGCTCTGCTCCTCCAGGTTCATGTGGACTTCAGTCTGCAGCGATATCCTGCAGGGAGGCGGTTTAAAGCTGCCTCTGGTAGCCTCACTCTCAGACTAATATGCACTGTAAGTATGTTTAAATGAGCCTGGGAGATCAAATGTAGACAGCATGGGTCCTGATGCATTAAAGGGTAAAACTCCTCTACTGCAGAGCCTTCAAACACCTCCCTGTAATCTTTCCTGACAGGCCGAGGAAACCATACATCAGCATCTTCCTTCTCACATCAAAAGGGGCAATATTTAGTTTGAGAAGACATTCACACTCAGAATGTTAATATTTATAACATTAATGGAGGCAATAATACAAACATATTTATCTTCTATCACAGGTATGTGGATCTGAGATGAACAAGTTTAGGCTGAGAGAGCCGCTGGTGGTCTACTGTACAGAGTTAGACCTCACACACACACACACACACACACACAAAAGTGCAGACACACAACATGACACATGTACACACACATCAATACTGAGACATTTCCCTGAGCGCACACACTCACCCACAATCACACACACACACACACACACACCACATCAAAGAGGGACTGTATTATTGAGACACATTTGTCAGGAAGGATGTCTGAATGAGGGGAAGCCCTCAAACCACCCAAAACACTGTATGATCTCTGGTGTGTGTGTGTGTGTGTGTGTGTGTGTGTGTTTGCGGGAAATACAATACCAGAAGAGTTCTACATAAAAACAGGGTTTTTTTTATTAACTTTTCTTATGATCAATTATCAATTTGCATTTTGCATGAGTCAAAATTATTTGATTGTAGCTTCTTTGATGTTTGAGGACGAAACAATGATCATCATTTTCCACCATTTCTGACATTTTATAGAACCCATCAATCAATGGGCCGATTAATCAACAATGTGGTTTGCAGCTCTGTGTTTTTCCACAGTCACACATTCAGGATTTATGAAGCCAGCTGTATTTGTCTAACATTATAACAAAGTCCAAAAGAAATGCTTTATTTGTCTTCTGAAAGCGTTGATGAATGTCCCTTAAATATTGTCACATTGCAGCTGGAGACATTAAGTCAACATTATTGGGTTATCTGATTCTGTCTCCAGCCGCAGGGTGGAGCATTTTGATTATTATATTTCATGCGCACTCCCTCCAGTTTTAAAGTCAGATACATCTGTTGCGCTTGGGGGGGAAAACCTCAGAGTGCATCAGCGCTGATAGCTGCGAACAGTCTGGCTTCAGGCCTGGAACAACCATCTGTCAGAGTCTGACAGGGTGTCCCGGGACAGCAGAGGCAGGGGCTGCAGGAGCCACATCAAACGGCCCCCCTCCAGGCTCGCTCATACATTTCCCAATGGAAACACAGCCAGGCTCATATTCCATGTTCTGCCACGGCCCTCTATATTTTTACTGGTCCACCACAAAGCCACAAAAGCTTTTCTTTTCAAGACTGGGGGAGGAGGCGGCGGGGAGCGGTGGCGTGTTAAGCTTCACGTTTCCCAGGCTGCCGCACTAAATGAGAACATGCTGTCTGTCAATTTATTTAGTTTTAAGGGTCAAAAATGTGTTTATATCACAACTGTAGGGCGAGTTTGTGATTATCAATGTATTAAATGGTCGAGATAGAGATGTTTTCAATGAGTGAATACTAGGAAGCGGTCAACATATGAGGGTGCAATATGTCGGTTTTATCTTGTTACCATAATATGAGACTATCTTTATTCATACTTATTAGGTGGAGACCTCTGGTGGCCACAGAAGCTATGGCAGCAAAGGAGGACGTCGGGGTGGAAAGACTAGTCGGGGACTTTCATCCTCTTTGTGTCCCAGTTACCTGGAAAACGGCTTCAGCAGTAAGAGTCAAAAACAACCAGAAAAGGAGGAGTGTTATGGTTGACTTCTGCCCTAAATGTATTCATATAGTTCCCGTTACAACTGCCAGAAAATGTAGTGGTTGAAAAGCGGTGGGGGGGAGGTAGGGGAGGAGGAGAGGGGGGAGTCAGATTCTCGACTGCTCTCCATCACAGGCAGGAAGGACAAAAACCTCCTCTCTCTGTGCCAACATTCCTCGGCCCAAAGGGATTTTATAGACCAGCGGACAGCAATGCAGGAACCATTATTACATCCTACTGATACTATTTATCATGCTCCCCTCTTTCCCTCCCTGCCTTCTTTTCACCACACGGGGCTTTCAGTGCACCCCATCATGCAAAAGAGACACACACAAAAAAAAACTTCCTCAAAAAAAAAGGGACTCATTCTGGTGCAAATGATTGGGAGCTAAATACAAAACCAGTGACAAAACAAGATATAACAAATGGACTCAGCCCCGAGGCTCCAAAGGCAACAAGCTGGGGTTTGGTGGTGCGACATGGATTAACTTGGGGCCAAAGAGGATCTTTTTTTTTTAACCCTGATTAACCGCAGCAGTTGCCATCACAGGCACATTTGGTAAATTAAAGTGATTAGACTAATTGAAATGACCCTCGCAGAAAGTTTGGCAAGACTTTTGTCCAATGACAGCGCAGCCTTCTAACGTGCCCTTTAAATAAAAAGACACAGAAAACAAACAGTTGGTGTACTTTTTATCTTTCACCTTCACCCAGTACTCTGTCAGGAAGGACTCGTGGTGACTTGTGTTGCCATACATGGGCAGAAAATGCTGAGGTCAACGGAAAAAAAAAGGCATGAAGAACAGGATTTGTTTGCCCTGGTCTATTTTGGACAAACTGATAAAAACTGTACACGAGGTCTCAGCCCGGCTACAGCTCACACACGTCTGAAAGAAATCAAAATAATCAACCATGGGCAGCTAAATCAAACTTCCCAGAATTAGAAATGATTGTTGGAAAAAGCCCATTAATAAAAACATTCCTAAGATTCCTGAGGCTCCCAAAAAGCCCTTTTTTGTATTCAGAGCACGCTCTTTTGTCAGGTAGCAGAACATTGTTATCGATTAGCTGGGAACG
>CAEMYA010000918.1:66131-76276 GCA_903131615.1 Diplodus sargus | reverse complement strand
GCTCACAGAAGCCCCTCAGGACACGCATTCTTTTGGCATTAAGTCAGCCTTTAACTTTCCACAACATTTAACTTATCCTCAAAGAATCAGTGATTCACAGACAAAGATATTTAGTGGGCTGTTCACTGAGAAACAAACAAGTCAACGTGACTTTAGATCACATGATGATTAAAAAGAAAAAAAGATTTACAAAGGGGCACTGTGTAGTTCTGAAGAAGAAACAGAAACACCACCTCAATATTAATGAGGTAATAATACAAACTTCATTCCATAGATTAATAAACAAACTGTTATGAAAACAAAGAGTTTGTTTATTTGTGTTGCTCAGGCAGACTACAGACTGCTCCTTTAACTTATCCCCAAAGTATCAGTGAGTCACCAAAAACATTTTACGTCCACTGACAAACAAACACAACATGATTTAAGATGCTAAAAGGACTCTGATGAATCTGATCTAATCTCTATTTCTGCTCCAATTCATATCCGTGGAGGGGAAATAACACTAAATTCACAACAACATGGAGCTCTAGAGGAGAAACAGGGGGAGGTGAACTCAAATGTGTTCAAACTTTCTTTGACTTACTGATCAAAAACAGTGATTCTCGTCAACAGAGCCGCCCAGATGTCGCAGTGATCGGGCCATCAGAGGCAGGAGAAGCGACTCGCCAGCTTCCCCCTCAATCTGGGCCCCATCCTGGATAATAGCAGCGGGCTGTGGATGCCTGAGTGCCCCCCCCCCCCCCCTCACTGGACTGTAGCACTGAAGCTAGCTGGCTAACAACACTGATGCTGTGCGGATTAATCAGCTGTGTGTGATGTGAACACAGAACGAGCTTCTTGTTTATTTCAGTCAAACCGACCGTTGACAGCACAAATCACAGCTAACGGAGTCGCGTTAACGGCTAATCCTCACTGTTAACGAGTAGCGTGATTTTAAGCTAGCGCTGCCAAACAAACTGACCGAGCAGGGGAGCAAAATAAAAGTTGTTTTTTTTAAAAACGTACATTTTAAATTAAATCACTGTCAGATATGTGAGTGAAACAACTTACCGACTCTGAAAACACGGAGGCAGATAGAATCAGCACGAGGCAGAGGTTGAGCATTGTGTCCGTTCACGTAGACAACCGTTAAAGTTTAAAAAGAAAATATAGTCTTGGAGGAAAAAGCTGCTCTGGATGCTTGTTGAGGTTTACACTGAACCGGTTCGGTGTCTTGTGTCCCGGTATAGTCCAACAGAACCAGAGGCTGTAGAGAAACTGTCCACTATTATCACGCTGACCCGTCTGTTCTGTACCGTTTCTGTCCGGTGATCGCTCGGTTCCACTGAGGAGCCTCACGAGCTCCTCTGCGCTATATTTCACTCTCCCCCAACTCTCCTCCAATCAGCGAGCGAGCTGTGACGTCGCGCTCGCAACATTCTCCATAACTTACGGTAAACGTCCGTCACGTTCAACAGGTGCCCCGCCCCCTGCCGCCCCGCGCGTCAAGTTACCCGGATATACCGAGGGGGAAATATCCGGCAAACCCGTCAAAATAAAAGCCCGATTTACATTACGGAAGTGTGATTGTCGGCACAATATTAGCATTTAAATGTTATTTTCCGCGCCGTAGACCTACTTTACATATATGAATACTAACTGTTTTCATTCAGTCACCTATTTTCATGTTAGTCTTTAGATATTCTTCATCATTTGGGTTTTAAATGTTATTTTATTTAATTTGTGTTTTTGTGATTTATGTAACTTGATTAACTTTTCAATTAAAGGAGCACTACGTAGTTTTGGAGAAGAAATTCAAACTCCAAATTTTAATATTAACAATAATAATGAGGTAATAATATAAACTTTTTTCATAAGTGAATAAACAAGCTGTTTTCGGAGGAAAATAACGTCCCAGAACACAGTTTGAAGCCAATACATGGTTAAAACAGTATAAATTGTGTTGCCCTTTAAGGTCAGATTGTTTATTTAGTTTGTTCAGTCATGAAAACTATCTATCTATCTATCTATCTATCTATCTATCTATCGATTGTACTTCCTCTTCCTATTTCTATACGTTTTCTTGTTTCTCTCTCATTTCTATCTATGGTTCAGTATTTAGTAAGAAGCACGTAAAAAATAATTAAAGCCCAGTGTTGCGAGCCACATCTGTTATTGTTTGTCTTCATTAATGACATGATAAGGAGCCAGTAGTGGGCCGTTTTATAACCTGCCATTTGTCAGTGATCAGCAGGGTGTTATCTTATCTACCCAGTGTGTGGTGGCCTGAAAGTCTTTGATTAAAAGTTGATTGTTTTAACACCAAAGGAAAGAGAAACTTGAGTTAAATATCTTTTTTTAATAACAGTAATTGGGTTGTCCACATACAGACACCATAAAATATCCGAGTTTAGGCAACAGCCCAGGGTCAAAATATTGTGAAAACATAGAAGTTATAAACCAGGAAGTATGACTAACAGAAAAACTTTGTTGGAAACACAAACCGTGTGGGGCGGTTTGTGTTGGAGCGTGAGGTCACCTCGTTCGCTTTCTGCATTCCTGAGCTGTGTTGCCTGTAAAAAGAAAAAAAGGGAAGCTGGTGCCTGCAGGGTTTTGTGCTACTTCATGGAAATTCTTCGAGTGACGACATCTTCCGGTAAAAGTTCCTCTCTCCTCTGTTTTCCCTCCCTCTTTCACTTTCCTCCCCTCCCCCTCTCTCTCTCTCCAGTCTTTTCCATGTCTCCTCCTGCTTTCACTCTCCAGAGAAACAACATCTCTGTTTTCAGTTTCCACTTTGATTTACGGCGACGAGTTTCATCATCGATGTTTTCACATATTTCACTTCAGCATCTTGAGTAAATTAACTGTCCTCACAGCAGAGCAGAGGCTGTGAGACGCGTGTCAGTGTGGCTGTGACTGAAAGTCAGTCGTGGAAGTAAAAGTACTGTAAAAAATATTTACAGTAAAGTATTTTGTCCAGCAAGTTGCTGAAAACGGCACATGAGTAAAAGTACATTAGTTTAGTATACAGTATACAACAAACATGTAAATGTATGTGTTATTTCCTTTTAACTGATACTGAAGTACAATTACTATCAGATACTTTAAGACTTTTACTTGAGTACTATGTGTTTAGGTGACTTTTACTTTCACCAAAGTGACAGTTTAACACTGTATAAGTAAGTATGACTTTTGTTTTCTTTTAACCACACTGCTAGTGAGAATAACAGTACTCTACATACAGTATCAGCTCTATTTTCTCACCACTCAAACTAAAAATCTGCTTGGCTGTCTTTGATGATATCCACTGTAGCTTCTCACTGATTGGCTGTTGTTGGCTGTGATGTCACCCCCTTCACAGTCAGCTAATAATCACATCATGTAAACATGATATGAGACGTTTGTTACAAATGTCGACCTTGGACGTTTCTGATGTCTGTAGAAACATTGAGCACGGGGCGCCGTGTAGCTCAGTTGGTGGAGCAGCGTCCCTGTACAGCGGCTGTGTCCTCGCTGCAGCGGCCCGGGGTTCGAGTCCCGGCCCGGGGCCCTTTGCTGCATGTCCCCCCCCCATCCTGTTTCCTGTCTTGTCTTGTCAGCTGTACAATCAATAAAGCCTTACAAAGGCAGAAAAAATACTTTTAAAAAACTATTTACAGAAATGTTAATCGCTCACGTTATATCCTGAAGACTGGACTGAGTGTGGAGATATGAGACGATATATACTTTTATTTTGAAAGGTCGGAGCCATGAATACATGTGTTGTAACCTAAATGTTTATGTGTGTGGAGGTGAATGAGAAGGTAACAGAGATTTTGTCGTTTCTAATATCTTCGTTCAAACAGAGGATGAAGTAACACAAAGATAACGCAGATAAGAGATCAACATAATCTGGAAAAACCCACGAGAAAGACCTGTGTGTGTGTGTGTGTGTGTGTGTGTGTGTGTGTGTGCGCGCACAGTTTACACAAATGAAGGGAAATTAAATGTCTCAGTCTTCAGTTAATAAATAACTGTGAACAAGCAATGAAACACTTCATAAAACGTTTATTAAGACATTGTAAAGTTTATTAATGTGAAGTGAATCTTTATTGAAAAAATGTCTTAATGAATTAACTAGGAAGTGTTTTGATTAATTAAAAAATAACAATAACTTTATTCAAGCAGACGTGACAAAAGTATTACCATTAAAAAATGCTTCAGAATAATTTTACTGTTAGCTAACGCTCTGATTATTGGTCTGTAGTTTGGATTATCACAGAAAATAATCTCTGTGTTAAACACAAATTTATGATATTTAGAGGTTTTGCTCATCAAGTTGATCTCCACAGATGAACATAAATTAGCTGTGTAGCAGTAAGAAGCTATTGCTCGGCTACAAACAGACGACATCACGTCTCCACCACTAAGAGTCTTACTGCACAATTACTATCCAGGTTTGTATAAACTGATCAGTGTAAAGTTGTACAGTCAGAGTTAGAACAGTGTGGAACTAAAGTGGCTGTACAGACGGACGAGTGAGTCGATGAGTCTCCGTGTTCGCTGTGAGGACGTTTAATGTCCCCGACAACCTCTGTAGTCTCATTCAGACACTCGTTAGCAACCGCTAACTGTTTCTAACACATGAAGAGCTTCAGAATTAAACTGTGGGAGAACAAAACGTGTACATCTGTTCTGCCTGTGGTAACAACACAGCTTCTTTCAGACATTTAACTGAAAACACCTTCAACTCACTCACAGACGAGGGAACAGGATGTGCTAACATGCTAACATGCTAATGAATTAATGAATTAATCTGTAAAGTAACTGAAGCTTTAAAAAAAACTTAGCGCAGTCAAAAGCACATAAAGAGGAACTTTACATTGGACTGAACCACAGGACTTCACTGAATGTACTCAGTTACTTTTCACCACTGGTAGCGTGTGTGTGTGTGTGTGTGTGTGTGTGTGTGTGTGTGTGTGTGCTTCTTGGTTGCATTAACAATTTAAATTAGCAGCTGAAGTTAGACGAGGTCGCTTCACGAGGGAATAGTTGTGGGTGTGTTTGTGTGTGTGTGTGTGTGTGTGTGTGCTGTTTGGACTTGAATCAGGTAGTTGGAGTTTCCAGCCGCTCTGTGTTTTCGCGGAGGACTTTCCCTGCTCACACTCTTTTATGTAAGTTTGAAAAGGTCAGATTCTTTGATAGGCCGAGCGTGTTTGTTTGGTTTTAGGGTGGACCGTCCCTTTAAGATAGCGCGGTTAGCTTTCCATCCAAACAGCCGGCTGTGTATGATTATCGTTACCAAGCAGGACTGAATGATCAGTGATCAGTGAGCGGTCCATTGGACCCGACTGTCTCCCTGAAGGCACCAACACATCCACTAAATGTTGAAGAAGCTAACGACGAGCGTTCTTTACGTCAGCATGAAGTTCAAATCACTAGTTTATGGCCGCCATCTTCTCTGGAGGCTGCTGCTGGTTTCCTCTCAGATCAACAGCTGCCCGAACAGGACGATGACGGTGAATTCCCCGTTCAGTCAGAGGAAGAGTGTGCGTGTGTGTGCGTGAGTGATGTTTGGATTGTGTAATTTCCCAGTGATGAAAGGTAAAATCCCTGCTCAGGTGAGAATGAACTCGCAGGTGTGTTTGTCATACTTATCAGCCGTGACAGCCGGGCAGGTATTATTTTCACCTTGTTACTCTCAGTGTGTGTGTGTGTGTGTGTGTGTGTGTGTGTGTGACTGTAAAGCAAATGTTGGCCCGGTCCGTATCAATGGGGGTGTTTTGGCTTCTTTCCTACTTCCTGCGCTCTTGCATGGACCTGCCTTCGAACTCCACCTTCATCTTATCTCAACTGCACACCTGTGAAGTGTCATGACTGCATCCATCAGAGGTCAGATCGCTATCATGTGACAAAATCTGTCCCTCAGTACACAGAACAAACCCGGCACAGTCGACCCAATCACCCAGTTCTGACTGTGTTTACATTTTTGGGTGAACTGTTCCTTTAAGAATGCTGCTCACTGAAAAGGGAACTGAACGCAGAGAGGAAACATCAGGTAAAGTCCAAGTGAAAGTGTTTGTTTGTGAGTGTACACACACACACACACACACACACACACACACTCAGAACGCTGATGACATTTAGGAAAAGGCCTCCTGACGACAGACAGACGAGTACAGAGAAGTGATACAGGATGACATCATCACCACGAGACGGAGGAAAAACCACAAAGTTCCTCTGAAGTCAGTGTTGTTGTTTCGATGGAAGTCATCGTGTGTGTGTGTGTGTGTGTGTGTGTGTGTGTGTTTGTGTGTGTGCTGATGTTTCCACAGAAGTGAAACATGTATACAGTTTTAGAAAGCTGTGAACTGAGAATGAAAGTGACACCACAGAAGAAGAAGAAGAAGCAGAAGAAGAGAAGTGACCAATGAGACGCTCGACAACAAGATGAAGGTGTGAAAGCGTCTTTTCTTTTTCTTTTGCTGTTTCAGTCGAATCAAACATGCGACGCACACAAACTCAAAGTCTTTGTCGCTTCACTTCGTCCTGAGTGAAGCTTCAGAGTGAAGCGTCCTCACGACGAGACGCTTCACATGAGACGCTTCTCATGACTCCAGTTTAAATGTTGAGTTCAGCTGCAGATCTGAGTTTGTGCTCAGACTTCAGGCTCGTGATGCGTCAGCGCCCCCTGCTGCTCAACATGAACACAACTGGACAATAAACTCAGTTAACTTTGATTTATTCCTAATTTATTGACTTTTTCTTTATAAAATATTATTGTTCTCGCTGTTAATATTATGAATATTACATGAATTATTTCACATTTGACTAAAAATTACTTTATTTATATTGCAGATTAAAAACAGTTTAAGAAAATCAGAAAATAAAAGCCAAACAGAACCGGGCCCAGACTACTGGACCTGATTCAGTCCGATCAGTCCAGAGGGGTTCTGACTGCGGGGACAGATGATGATTCTGATGAAGTAAAAGAACCAAAACAACAGAGTAAAAATACTCCATTACAAATCATCACTAAAACATGTGCGGGTCATCACAGAACTGAGCAAACAGAACCAAACCCACCATACTGTCTCAAATGTGTGTGTGTGTGTGTGTGTGTGTGTGTGTGTGTGTGTGTGTGTGTGAATCAATATGAATATTAATATATATCTTTATTTGAAGGATGACGACCTGGTTTGTGTATTTTAAGAAGAATTAGAAAAATAAAACGCTAATCAAACATTTCTAGAATTTAAAGGAGCACTCTGTCTTTTTCTTTTCTGCCAAACAAACTGAACAAACTCAAACTGACGTTAAAGGGCGACACAATGTTTACTGTGTTTACATGTGGCGGACCCTGCCACCTCTCTAGCTTCACACTGTGTTCTGGGATCTTCCTGTAACGCTGCTGGAACAGAAACCTGTGTGATCAGTTTGCAGATTAAATGTTTCAGTCTGTATTTGAGCAGCAGAAGAAGAACCGGATGCGTCACTGACACGTCACGGCCTGCAGGCGGCGCTGCGCCCTCACGTCACAGCTGCACGTCGGCCTGACAGCTGCAACAAGAAGAAGATCATCTGATTCAAACCTCTCAGTTTATAGCAGAGATGATATCATGTTTCCTGTTATTGTTTTTCTCCCTCCACCTGTTTATTTATCTCGTGTTTTGGCCTCGTGACACTTTGATTTCATTACGTCTAACAAAAACACACTTTGATTAAAGTTTTGTAAATAAAAAAAAAATGTCAACAATCAAAATCAAAATCGACTGTTAGAAATAAAGACAATGCAAAACAGTTCGTAATGTTGAGTTTTGTTTTAATAATAACTCACGACTTCACATTCACACACACACACACACACACACACACACACACACAGACACACACACACACACACAAACGCACACACACACAGACACACACACACACACACACACAGACACAGACACACACACACACACACACACACACACACTCACACACACTGCAGGACTCACAGGTGAGTTTTATGGACAAAATGTCTTATTTTCCTTAAATAAAAACATTTAACTTTTAATCATCAGCGGTGGAAAAAATCTGATCGTTCACTAGAAGAAATAAAAGTACTAATGAAGCTTTCTTGACCTGAGAAACAGACTTATTGTTCTGGAGTTCTGTTGTTTCTGAATTCTTCTTCTTCTCTGACTTTAAATCTTCACAGCCGCTCTTCAGAGAAGAAGAAGAGGAGGAAGAGAGCTAGCAGAGATGTTTGTTGTCCATGATTCTGTCTGCTAACTCCAAACCTCGACTTTAAGTCAACCTAAATGAACACAGAGAACACAGACGCACAACGTGTCTTCATATATCTGCAGCGTGACAAAGAGAAAACGCACTGACGCGTCTGAAAGCTCGACACGCTGCAGTTTACAAGAAGCACATTCGAACAGAGAAAACACGTCACATGATGGATTTATCTTCATTCATTCGGCAGCAAACAGACAAAGTAGAATTCTACAAATACATAAAATAATCAGTTACGTTAAATATTAAACAGAGAGAAGAAAAGTTAGCAGTTAGTTTGCTGAAATATCGTGAGATCAAAATGTTCAAAAAGAAGAAGAACTTCAAAACAACTGACGGATAATCGACTTTAAACTGGGAACACGTAACGTGTCCCAGGTGTGTCCGGCAGCATTTCTCTGTTTACTGTATTTTCATTGTGTTTGCTCATTTCTTCTTTTTTCTTTCTTGAAAAAATGTAAACTCAGTCATTATCACGAAGTATCTGAGTTTTAAAGACAACCGAAACTCTCGACTAAAAGCTGTTAGCTCTTCCTGTTAGCAGTGAACCTGTGGATGTTCAGACAACGATCACTGGATCACTGTGAGACTGAAGGAAACTTAAAAACATGATGTTTCTGAGGCAACTTGAGGGAACTTTCACAGAAGCAGTTTTAAGCACCCGGCTCAGTCTGCAGGATGGACTCAGGATCTCAGCGGTCTCTGAGATAACCGACCGCTAACTGACGTCGGAGCGGAGAAAGACTGATGGCTGAACGTAGAAACCGACTAAAAACACATCAGATGGCTCTGTACACTCTGTCTGCTGTCGCCCACGTCTCAAGACGCCTCGAGATCACAAATTGATCTGAGCAGACGATATTTATACTATTTTTAAGATGAAATCTTCACTGTAGCTGCTGAGCTAACAGCGTTAGCGAGCGCCCGAGCTGGACGGCGTAAATAACATCTGACAGAAACACGAACTGAAGAAGCAGAATAACAGGAAGTGTGTCAGCACAGCAGAAGGAAACTTCAAACTGAGTCATTTGTAAATGAGTTGACTTAAAGCATAATTAGCTGTTAATGAACAGTTCAACAGTTAACCTCGTCTCACTTTTAACCCTCGAGGGTCATTAAAAGTCTCCGTGTAACAACAGATCAGCTGTCGCGCCCTCAGAGCCGAACACACGCAGCCAGACGTGAACGGCTGCGTAACTCAAGCCTGAAGTTTGCCAGAACAGATCCATCATCATTTACGGCCCGCTGAGCGCCGTTTGTCCCGGCAGCTCGCCGCCCGCTAAAGGTCAGAGCACAAGAGGCTGTTTAGTGGCTCTGAGCCACGAATGAAAGGCCGGCCTTCACCGCGGAGCGAGAGGCCGACAGGAAATGAGCGTGAAATGAATGTCACATTGAAATCAAAGGCGGGGAAGATAAATGAGAGAGGTGGTTGGAAATCACCTGGCGCGAGCGATGGATAGAAGGATGGAGGGAGGAGTAATTATTAGTGATTGAGCAGCTTCCTCCTCATGTGTTTCATTAGCAGCGAGCCGTTCACACACAATCTCCTCTCTGTTGGGCCGAGCCGGGCCGAGCCGCAGCCCGTTTATTTGACCATCTGAAATCTTAACAGTTAATACCTGCATGTTTCCAGCATAATATTGTCTCTGGCACCGGCCGCCAGAAAACGTATCCCCGAGAAAATAAACGGCCGCATTCGCATGCCAGGTAACACAAGGGCCATGTGCTGGAGGGGGGAGGGAGGGGAGGATGGAGGGGGGAGGAGGGAAGGATGGAGGGGGAGGATAGAGGAGGGGAGACAGGTGAGGTGAAGAATGAAGACGACAGCAGGACGAGAGACGAAGGAGAGTCTCAACCCAACATGTGTCTGTTTGACGTCCTGGGAATGAGACTCAACAATC
>CAEMYA010000918.1:28564-65319 GCA_903131615.1 Diplodus sargus | reverse complement strand
CACACACACACAGTATCGGGAGCCAGAGTGGGTTTTTCTTCTCCCCCGGGCTTCAGGGAGGAGCGGAACCAAAAGTCAACATTTCCAGGGTTGAAGCTAAATGACGGAGCTGCGGCCGCTCAAACCGCAGGCACGCTAAGCAAACACCTGCGGCTCAGGTGGAAAAGCGAGGCCTCTCCTGCCGAGAGAAGGAGCTCTTTCTCCGAGGATCAGCGCTCTCAGCGACGGGAGCTGAAGCTGTAAGTTTCTCTTTGAAGCCTCTGATGTGTGAAGACAAAGTGCAGCGATCCAACGAGCTGCTCAGCGTTCTGATAGTCAGGCTTCATATTTTCTCTGCAGCTTTAAAAAGCATTAAATCAGGTCGCAGTTGCACTTTAGGGCACATAAACTAGAATCTGTAAACACGATGAAGCGGCTTCCATCAACGACCTGAACGACCGTCAGCTCTTCTTCTGGGCTTTGTTCTGCTGAACAGAACCGGCAGCAACACGTATTTTAGCCCCTAAAAGAAGGTGCTCGATCTACTTTGAACAATTTTTGGAGCCGTTTCCTTCATCACTATGTTTCCTCGACCGCACAACGCCCGTATTCCTACACTCTGCTCTGCTTCACTGTCAGGAACTGTTTATACTTACGTACATTTATTGTGAGACTTTTGGTGCATTTAACATCTTTTTACAACTTTTAAAAAAGAAATATTTCAACACGATATCTTCTCTTTGACTGAAGTACGACTGTTGCGTACTTTTCACAGCACCGACAGTATGGAACCTCTCAAGGGTCAGATCAGAAGAAAAGCAAACTGTCAGAGGTCTTTTACCTTCTTTTAAAAAGTCTGAATCAATAATATTCTGAATTAGACGCGCCGCTTTCGAGACATCTCGCTTCCTTCTGATCTCTGCTGCGAGCTGCACATGTGCAGTAGAGATCAGCAGCCGACAACAACGACTTCAGTCTCTGTTTCAAACCGTTTGAGCTTCTTGAACAGAGACAGATTAAAACATAATTAACCAGACAACGAGTTTAACTTTAACATCAACTCTTCACAGCACCGCAGCAGAGAAAGGAAGAAATATGAGATGATTTAGAAGCCAGAATGTTTCCACTGTTCTAATCTTTGTATCTGATGTTTAATCTGTCTGAAAAGTCTCGAGTTGATTCCTAAGAAGTCTGGACGTCGTGTCAAACATAAAGACGACAGGAATTTTATCACTTCTAATCTTTCTTTGACACACTGGAGAGAAAGCGGTCGCAGAAAGCAGGTTATCGTTCTTTTCCTGCTCGCTCGCAGAGCGTCTGCTTTAAACTGGAGGACTTCTAAAAAGAAAATCTTAAAAGCATGTTTTGATGAATGAAGCTGAAGGTTTGACGAAGACCAAATAAACACACAACAACACACAGACGTGTTCCAGGAAACAATTCAGTCACAAAGTCTAACGAACGTCTTCCTTCATGACAGGAACCAAACAGGCTGACGTGCGTGCGGTCGGTCTGATTGTACGTTTTGTTTCTTCCTCCGTGTTTTAACCTTTTTGTTTTCCATGAGAACAGTCGTCCCGTTCCACGCTGCCTGCGAGGATCACCACCAGACGTTTACGCTCCACGCTGCTCACAGTTTCCATGTTTGAGCCTCCGTCTCTTCAGTTTCTGCTCTCGCTCTGCGTCTCGTGTCAGAGGAGCTGGAGTTTCCTTCTCCTCGTCCTCGGGCGGCGTCTTTCTGTGAGCGATGAAGAAACTTATAAACAGACTCTCGCAGTGATCCGTGTCACATTGTTTGGTCCACCTGCAACCTGTAAGCTCGTCACCAGCGACTGGATGTTCTCAATTTGTTCCAGCGGGACGTCCTGGCTTGCATTAGCCTAAAGGGGGCACTGGAAGAGCATCTGGACCGAGCGGCACGCAGTGAATACAGCAGCACGCTCGCTGGCTCCGGGTCCAGTTTCAAGTCAATTAACGTGTCCCAGAGAAAACCACAAGACGGGGAGCAGAACTTCTGTCAGCGCGCGGGGCACATCGGGCCACGGTGGAGGTTTTTAAGTGCTCGAAGAAAAAAAACACATTTCTGGCGCGAAAACAAAAAGCAAGTTGTTGATGTCGTCATTTCCAAAAAGCAGGACGTTTAGTTCAGGTTCAATCATAAGACAAAGATTATCACAGCTGAAGAAATGAACAGATTAACAATTCTCATCAATTTAGAGATCAAAAGAAAGAAATATTAAATATGAATGCTGTGTTCCTACTTTTCATTCATTCAGTTTGTTTCCTAGTTTGTCGGCCTCTCGATGGTGAACAACGTCGGTGTCGCGATCGACAGAAACATCAACGTGACAGATTTTAGAGAACACACTTTATAACTTAGAAAACAGGAAATCTGCTTTCCAGGAACTCTCTCTCGTCTCCGTCTCTCGCTGAGAAGGACGAGACATGAAGTGGAGTCGAAGTACGAAGCTGCGAAAGTGGACAATACTCAAGTGAACTTTAAAAACCTCAAAGAGTCAAATGTGACGCTGAGCGACTGTCACCTGCAGCAGGTTGTTGTTTACAGACCGACATGATGATCCTGATGATCCTGATGATCCTGATGCACAAATCTGATCTTCTTGTTGATCACAGTGATGTTTGACAGAGTGACACCTGGTGAACACACACACACACACACACACACACACACACACACACACACACACACACACACAGTAACTCAGAGCAGCTGACGTGAGGCTGAATTCAGGGGAAAACGTCGAGAAGCAACCAGAGACAATTCTTCACGTCCTGAAGGGAAAATTCACCTAAACAAACTGTAAATGAGCTGTAAACAAAGAAACCTTCTTCTGTCAGCTGCTGCAAACTGGAAACACGTGGAAACTTAATGTGACACGCCATTTATTTTATAAAGCATTCAGAGGTTTATTCTGTCTCTTCCATCATATCACAGATATTTATTCTCTTTATCTGTGGAACATGATGAACTTTGCACCTGCTGAATATCGACATGCTAACAGCTCGTTTCCACAGACGTGTGTGTTCGGAGGCCAACAGGAAGTCCGTTCATTCCTGTGGGAATCTCTGTGGTATCTGATGTGCCTGCGAACCTCCTCGCCTCCTCGAGTACACTCACAAAATGTTATTTTTGCGGTTGATTTCAGAGAGACTGTATGACCGTGTGCTAGCTCACAAACAGGCAGAATTCACCTTTCACCTGTGGCTAACCAGGTAGTTTCTACAGACACCAGTCACAAACGATTGTAGAAACGTGGCGTTGTGTTGATGTATCCGTGAGTTTTCTGGGGAAACAGTTCAGAGTGATACTTCTGATGGTCGGTGTGACAAATGTATGTAAAAAGAAGGATCATAATACGCACAGGCGCCTTTAAACGTGCTAGCTTAGCGGGCTAAGATTATAAAAACAGTGTTAACAATAACTAATGAGGATTAGCATCCTGCTTTCATGGAAACACTGGTTCAGGTGACTGAAGGCCACAAGTCGCCTGACGATTCGTCCAAAGCTTCATCCACAGGAGATGATTCTGAGCAGCGAGCATCAGTGACGTAAACACAGAGTCCGGCGCTGCTCGTCCTGTTTAAACAACTCAATGAGGCGAACGAACTGCCGGCGGAACATTTCTGTACATCAGAAACATATATAACCACATGAAAGCCGACAGGTTCACACCCGCTCAGCGCTGCTGTTTTTATAACTTTAATTATAGTGGAACTGTTACGTTCTATCGGACTGTGTGACTAATATTTCCGATCGTTTAATAAAAGATTAATATCTATCCGCTGACACATCCGTCCAGCCAAACCAGGAATATTCTATATTTCCTGCCATCTAAACAAACGCTGGTTCTGTTCCTGATGTCTTATAAACACAGCGGCACATTTCCACCAGCGTGGCAGCGACAACAGGACGCGTCTCCCAGCACCGGCTCACAGCTGTGGAAGGACGGTGACGGCTAACAGATCGACTCTTTATTTTATTGGTCTAACCTCGAGGCAGACGCGGTCTCAGCTGTGTCACTCAGGCTCGTCTGTCTAAATACGAGCTGCAGGCCGACAGCAGAGCAGCTGGAACGTTCAAACCTGCAGAGAAAATGACTTCAGCCTGAAGTGACTGAGCTGGAATAATCTGATCAGAGGGAGTGAACACTGATATTCACAGTCTGTGGAGCTTTAGCTGCACAAATGTTCCTTAATGTTCAGTATCATAAAGCTGCGATGACACAATAAAACATAATGTATTACAGAGAAATCATCCACAAATCAACAATTAAGAAAAGAACAGAAGTCTGATTTCATCCTGAGACCTGAAAATCACATTCAACACAAAAGAACCATCTGAATTATTAGTTTATCAAGAAAATGTCTGTTAAAATGATAAATTATAGCTTTTGTTTTCTATTTGTTTCAAAAAAGAATGAATCAGAAGTGCAGAGCAGATTAAAACTGATTCATGAGAAAAGAAATCAGTCTGTAATGTTTCTTTAATCTCACTTCTACAAACGATGGTGCCGTCAGCAGACCGAAGCTGTTTAAAAGTCAGATTAAATGCATCTGAGAAGAGTTCAGGTCCGATTTCTAAACTGCTTCTAAAGTGATGACGATAACCAGCTGTTATCACTACACTACCAACATAATTGGCAATAATCAATTCTTTGCTAACTCAGCTGCCACCAACAGTCACCTGATGACCTCAGACCTCCTCACAGGTGAGCTGATCTCTGATCTGATTTGTCAGCGGGTCAGATTTTCAAGTCATTAGAACCTTTTTCTCACTTTAAGTTCATAAACATGATGTGTTTGTGTTCTGTGAGCTGCTCAGCTGCTGAAGTTCTTCTTCTGTGTTTAGCAGCTTTATCACTGAAC
The DNA here is from genome assembly GCA_903131615.1 of Diplodus sargus. Lineage (NCBI taxonomy): Eukaryota > Metazoa > Chordata > Actinopteri > Spariformes > Sparidae > Diplodus > Diplodus sargus. Next base: position 60,453 of record CAEMYA010000918.1, on the reverse strand, counting down.
ATCTGGACTGAGACTGTAAAGAACTGACTGGACTGAGACTGTAAAGAACTGACTGGACTGAGACTATGAGGACTGACTGGACTGAGCAGCACCGGCCTACTGGAGTCTCACAATGTGCCATCCTGCAGCTCGGTGTTATAAATGTCTATGTAACGTACATCACAGTCCGACAGGCCTCCAGAACAGCTCCATCTGTTAGAGAAGCTCGTTTGTCCGACACCATCAGAACTTTGTCCTCGGTCCGACTCTGGTTCTGGATGTTTGCTGCGTGTCTCCGACTCAAAACTGTCAACAAGTCAGTAATCCTGAAGCCATGTGTCTGCGCAGATACAGACGAGAAGTGTTCCATGAACGCCACATGAACCGAGGTGGTATGAAGAAAACCTCATGATCCAAATGGTTCTTATGTCCAGAGACAGCTGGACCCACAATCTGCTGAGCCGGACATGTTGAACCTGGCCAGTCCATAGTGTGTGTGAGTGTGTGTGTGTGTGTGTGCACATGTCTGGAGTGTCTGTTTATACGTCAGTATCCTGAACAGAACCACTGGACAGGATACAGGAAGCGCCTTCACATACAGTGAATATAGAAAGTGTTGACAGCCTCCCGTCTGTGTTTTTATTAAAGGTTTTATACAGTTTTCGGTGGATGTATGTTGGATATTCAGCAGAAGCCAAATTCTGTCAGTCGGTCCAGACTGAAACATCTCAGCAGCTTCTGAAGGCGTGCATTGAAATTTTATACAAACAATCACAAGAAAGAACATACAAACGTGAAATGATTTGCCTGAAACATCTGACCCAACCTGTTCGTCTTTTTCATCTGTAAAACCCACTGAGCTAATCAGACTCAGCCTGAGAAACACACATGAAGACCAGTTTGACCAACGACCCACAAGTGGCCCCAATGAGTCTGAAGCTCAGAGCTCAGAGTCCTTAACGACTCTGTGAAGACACGCAGCAAGAAAACAAACTAAACTGTGTCTGAAAAATGTTCGGCAGAAGTCAAACTCCTGTCTCCCTGCAACTTATATTGTTTCAGTCGAATGTTATTCAACAAATTCTGAAATTTAAGTGTATAAAAGTTTAATAGTTCAGTCTTCCATCCATTTTAAATTTGTTGTTGTGATTTTAAAGAACTGGCAGCATTTTAAGGTGCAGCAGATTTGGACAGGATGTGAAAATAAGTATAAAAAAGGTAGAAAAATATAAATATAACATCTTGTAGGAGCTGCATTAAAGTTGTTTATGTTTTACACGCATTACATATATTTATTCTATTTTCGTGCCAGTTTTTCCTCTTTGAGAGCGAATCCTTCTGCAGGTGATGATGGGACACCTGAGAGGAGGCGGGTCAGCATCAGTCTGTGAGCTCGCTGTGCGTCGGAGCCTGTGAAACTGCCTCGACCTGCAGGGACTCTAAACAGGGCTTCTGCAGGTTTGAACGAGCCAAATTTAAAACTTTTTGAACTTAATTTAAGACCGACAAGAAGTTTGAAAAAGTACGGACAAGTGCAGTCCCAGAATTACTTTAAAAAATAACAAACTTTTTACATCCAAATCTGTTGCCAAAATGTTCAGCAATGATGTTCAAAATCCAAAGCAGCTCCGCATCAACGTCAGAGTCGAGCTGGTGCAAAATATGGATGTATGTAAGACTTTTAAAGGCCTAAAATTGAGATTGTCAAATTTGAGACTTTTAAAACTTTTTAGGACCCAGCAGAAACCCGGTCTGAACATCTTGCATTATATTTTATTTACAATAAAGTATCGGCAACAGTGAACAGTCAGAACTCTCTCATGGGATGTTTTTGGACACAAACTCTGAGATAACACTGCATCAGGACATAAAGAGTTAAAGGAAAAATCCTCTACACCAGCGGTTCTCAACCTGTTGCAAGCTGGGCGCCCCCAAAGCTGGTTCATTGCAGTTGCCCCCCCAAGGATGAAGGAGAAAAAATAAGGCCCTGTTTTTGTGAATGAAATATCTGGGGGCAGGTCGGTAAGGTAATGCTGAGTGCCTGTCAGTCATGATGAGTCGTGTCTTGTCATCTCTCCGCTGTGTCTGCAGACAGAGAAACGTCTAGCAGCTGCTTCTCCCGAGTTTTACTCTGCATATCTTACGACAGAAAGTTTGAATTTCAAGTTGTACTTTTTATCTTTTTACTGCACCGGAGCCACGGCGATCATCAGCGTGATACTGACTGACAGAAAGCAAGAACAATACGTGAACAAGGTGAAGAAGAAAAACGTGCAGCGTCAGTGGTCACGTCTTCTTCCTTGATTTCAAAAAGAAATAAATTAGACCAGGCATTTATTTGGAACCGGTGGTTATTTATTGAAATATACACCTGCACCCAGCGTTTAACGGGACCCTGCGGTTAATTAAAACCTGGCTATGATTTGGTAATATACGGTACACTGCTGCTGGGATTGCTGTGCGAGGTTACTGAGAGACTGACCGCCTGTGAGTGCTTTTGGACAGGCCCCACCGGTTGAGAACCGACTGCTCTACACTGTTTTTTGCCACTAGACAAATAATGAAACACAGGCAAAGTGACTGAAAGCTACAAAACACTGAACAAACAAAAAGAAACTGTATAAGTGTGAAATAAATGAGATCAGACTGCAGTGATGAAAATCCTGGAAGCGTAACTTCATCACCTGAAGACGCGACAAGGGGAGATAAATTGTTATAAAAGCCAGAAGCTAAACTTTAAAACAGTCCAAATTGAACACTTTGTAATAATATCACACAGAAGCCAAACAGAAAAAAGCTTATAAGACCATATTTGAAAAGAAGGAAGCTAAACTGTGATACTGTCAAAGCTCCTCTCAGCATTTTATAAAAAGGTTCTCATATGATAATCAGAATGTGTTTATGATCTGATGTTTAAATCGTGTTTGATATGTGAAACATTGTGAGGGAAACTCAGAAAAGTCAAACTATTAATGAAGTCATTCTTTTTTCTTTATTTGGATCCATCAGCTTCCACGGAGTGATCGTCTGTAATCATGGCAACGCTCACGAATCAAAACAAAAAAACATTTTTAAATGACACATTACTGATAAAGACCCAAATATACAAAAAATGTCATAATTTGGAGCGATGAAGCAGCAGGAGGAGCTGAACAGGATCGATTCAGAGACTTCAGTTTAAGAGAAAAACATAAATATAACCATGTTTATCTCTACCTGCTCTGTTCCACTGTCGCACACACCTTCAGTGGTAATATCTTCAGGCTAGACATACTGTAAATGTATGGAAACATCTTCTCAGTGAAAGTGTGTGTGAAGGTGTGTAGGTGTGCGTCAGTATCAGGATCAGAGAACGACAGCTTTCCTCTGTTCCAGTCCAGAATCACTCTGATCCTCTGGGGCTCCTTTTGAACTACGACATCAGCGTCTGGAGTTGATGGTGAGTGTACTTTGTATTTATCATAGTTTAACTGAAAACACCAGACGTGTGACCACGTGTGAAGCTTCCTGTGGTCAGATACTGCACACACACCAACTGACCAGCCTTTATTGTCTCCAACCTCGACATCCCAGCTGTGAGTCCCTGAGTTAAAGCCCTCAGAGCCCAGGACAGAAAAGCATCCATTAACCCTCTCTCGATTTCCAGGGAGGTTCTGTATCTCTCCTCGTCTCATACTGCTCAGATCTTCAGACAGGATCCGGTCCACCCCAGCAGTGTTTGGGTCCAGAAGCACAGGAGTGTAGGAGACCATGTCCTTCATCTTGTTCCAGATGTTGAAGCTCAGGTTGCCCAGGTGTTTGGCCTGGTCTATCAGAGCTCCTGAGGGCAGCTGTGGCTCCTCCAGCAGGAGGCGCTGCTGGACGCTTTCCACTTCAGCCTTGTATTTGTGCAGGAATGAGACGTCTTCAGCTTCCAGCTGATCCTCTGCTGCTCTGACTGTGAGTAAAAGAGCTTTTAGTTTTCTTCTCACATCCTCCATCTTCTCCTTCATCATCTGACTCTTCTGCTCCTCTTCCTCCCTCAGTGCAGCCATCCTGGCCTCCTCTTCCTCTTCTAGAAACTTGTGCAGCTTCTTAAACTGATCCCTAATCTGCCTCTCTGTGTGTCGAGCCTGGACCATGATGTGCTCTGCTGTGCGATCAAAGCTCACTTTAATGTTTTCAAAAACCTTTAACTTCACCTTTAAAGGCTGCAGAGTGTCATGAAGCTTCCACTTGTGTTGTCGTGCAGCTTCATTGATGGGTCTGAATCTGTGGTTGGTGTGTTGTTCTGAGTCTCTGCAGACGACACACACCGGCTGCTGATGGTCCAGACAGAAGAGTTTGAGTTCCTCAGAGTGCAGACTGCAGAAGTCCTCTGAAGCTCTCTGGACTCTCTCCAACAAAAAGGCTTCACACAGGTTCTTTAAGACCAGACTAACAGGTGGTTGTCTTGTTGAAGATCTTCTCCTACAAACTGGACACTCCCGTGTTTGTTTCTGTCTCCACCAGCTCTGCAGACAGTCTTTACAGAAGCTGTGGCTACAGGACAGAACAACAGGCTCTCTGAAGACATACTGACAGACCGGACAGCAGAGATCCTCCTCTGATATGGAAGCCATTTTGTCTCTGAGTGAAGCTGAAAGAAAATAGCAGACAGAAAGAACTTTCATCTTCTGTTAATTTTCTTTACAAATTGACATACAAGGAAACTTCACTTACGTTGAGTCCTGAGACCTGCTGCCTCTGAGCGAACGTCGCCTGCTGTACCGTCTCTACACCTCCCTGGACTGTGGGAGGAACCAGACACCAGGATCAGGATCGAGACCTCGGCTGCACTTTAACAGTTCTCATCGTTGGTGGTGCTGCTGCTGCTTCATCATCTTGTGGGACATTGGACAGTAGCCTTTAGAAAGAAATCTAGCATTAGCCAAGTTAAATGAAATGAACTATCAACATTTTTTTTTATGTAAATTGAAAAGCTAAGGATTCGTCCTACACTATTTAACCAGGATGAAGTTCGTTGAATTAGATTATTGTTGTGTTTTTATTACAGTCGTTTCTTTCAAAACATTAAATGTACAACACATTATCGTCAGTTTGACGATATGGTCAAAAAGATATATTGCAATTATTTTGACAGATATCGCGATCATGCTCTAATTCATGATTATCATGAATGATATCTTACATCAGAATTTTCATCGTAAATGAAGAAGCCAATCAAACATGTTTGTCTACTGGAGAACAAACTTTGTAGGTCAGAGCATCTCTGCAGCACAACAGAATATCATTAAAACACACAATAAATCTGCTCATACTGACAACTGCAGTTATATGAAAGGAGAGTTGGTCAGATCTGTGAGCTGCTAACATACAGGAGCAGCTCTATAATGTTTAAGTTACCAGGCGACGTCACTAACAACACTGTTGGCTGTGTGTTCATTATAATAACGTGTTTTCACAGTCTGATATTTCATTAGTTTGAAGACAAACTGATAAATTGGAAAATTATCTCTTAAGTTGACAGACATCATTAGTCTGATTTATGACACAATTCAAACAGGGTCAATAAATTATTAAATAAATAAAGTCCAATGGGAGAAACCGGAAGGAGTGTGACGTCAGCTCTTCTTTGTGAGTAAGATATTCTTCCTCCTGCGCAGAAAGGGATTGTGGGTAAAAGTTTATTATGTGTCTTGCGCTATTTTGTGGAAATCCTACACTGAAATGAGCTAAATAAATTCAATATGAATATATATCGTGTACAAACTCACAGTGGTGAGATATCTGTAGTGTTTGTCTTTAGATGGAGGGCTGATAAACAGAGAAGCTGTTGATTTAAATGGGTCGTATTGTTCTTCTGTGACGGTCTCTCACTTCACAGGTAGAAACAGGCGCATTGTACTGTGAGTATTTTATTTGCCTCTGATCTATGGTGGTTCCAAGTTGATAAAAACAGAAACGTTTTCCTGAATTAGCTCTCCAACATCCTAAAACTGAGAGGAGTCGAGGCTTTGCTACGGAGGTCAAAAATTAATCGGGGTCACTGTTCAAACTGATTAAATTCACGGCATGTTAGCCACAATAACCAACTGTTAATAACAGTAAAGAACAAAACACTTCATGTTTAAAGTCATGGCGGACTGTAGCTGGTACGTGAATAAACACTAAGGAAGAAACAAATTACCTGAATGTGGTTTTAGCGCCGATTCTTGAAGCAGGTCGCTGTTGATGCTGTTTACTCTGCTGGGCACCGGAACGTTTGAACAACATGGCGTCCGGCGCGAAAACACCTCTAAACTACGGCGTCCTGCAGAGGACAAAAAGCTCCCGGGAACAGCGCCAGGCTCTGAAGCCAGTTTTCATAGCGGCCGCACTGTGTAACTACACCGTCCCATGATGCACTGCGGCCCAAAAACACATTTCACACAATCTAACAATGAAATAAACGTCTGTAAAACCGTGAATACGTGTTTTATAGCGTCACAACGTCCGATACTTGACTCGACTCACTGTCAAAATTTGAACATTTGTTCCAAAAACATTGAAGAGTTAAAATCTTAGTCTATTTTTTTTCTAATTGGTCGAGAGCTAAACCGGGAGTAGCAGACTCGGTCTGCAGAAGTCTCTACAACACGGAGGATTCGGGTGTTTTAATAACTGTAGAGTCGAACTTTTTTGGACTTCAGAACCATGTAGCTCTCTTTATAACACACAGACACAGGTCGGTTCCTTGAAACGGGCGTTTATTGCTTCTACGTGTCTTGCTTCTATGGTGCATCCGCGTCTTAGTTACGCCGTGAGAACTATAATTATGAATGAACATAACACAAAATGAATGAACATTCCCGCCAAAAAGCGCGAGAACAGAGAAACAATACATAGAAAAAGTGACACTTAGTACAAAATACCTCGTTGGCCGCTTAGTTTCTTGAGTCCTTAGAAAGCTTCTTTGACTGCTTACATGACTTCAGAAGGCAATCATAACAACTTTGATCCAATTTAACGGGGCTTAGAAAGGACATTAACTCCGTTGGACTATATGGTCCATCAGTGAAATGCGTCGTAGTAACACAACAGATGAACATTGGTTCCGCACAGAAACGCATAAAACAAAACGCCTATAAACTCAAATTAATTAAGCTGTTACACATCAGTATATTCCTGAATTGTACGAGACAATTATTTACTAACATTAAAGATACATTCTAACCTTACAAACATTATTTATTCATCACATGAAGTGATAGAATTGATAATGAATTATTATCATCTGTGCCTCATGATCATTAAGTATTTTACAATGACACTTTTGAAATGGAGCACCATTCATTCGGAGGAAAACTGTTAAATGGCGCACGAAGCCAGCAATGCTCGACCAACGGCTATGGTTGTTCCGCAGTGCGGCTTATAGAGCATGCGCACTGGAGACTTCCACCGACCGAGCCGGCTCACTTCCGGTTTAGCTCTCGGCCAATTACAATAAAGATAAAATAATGTAATCGTGCGTCTCGACATATTAGTGGACCTAATGACTCCAATTCTTTGACTTCTGTCAGAAATCCTTTATTCCACTTTTTCCAGATATAAAAGATTAAATTAGGTCTGACGTAATAAGATGAAACATGACAACCATGAAGAGACAATATTTTATTATGTTGATGAAAAACATGATATGAAATCACCACCATTATCATGTTTTGATTTTAATGTCTGCAAACTATAATCTAGACTTTATTTTAAAGTGTCTTGGATCTTGGTCACTCAAACATGCAGTCATTCATAAATACATTATTGTTTTCTTCCTTTTTATCAAAAGTTGATGATTTCAAGCTGATGATGATGGTTTTATATCGATTGACATTAGGAAATTATGTATAATCAGGGCTGTAAACTAACTCTTTGGCTCACCTGCCAAGGGGACCGGTAGATGAAAGAATCTACTGGCCAAGTACATTTTTTACCGGCCACATAATAAATGGCCTCTTTTTGTTGCATATACATCTGTACTTTTAATGGAGATAACAGTATTATATAACAATACCTGATTAGAAAAGCTGCCAAAGTATTATTTAGAAATACATTTTAATATTATTAATTAAATTTCATAACATTGCAAATTGAAAACTTGAACAGTGCAAAACTTTGACAAAGGAAACACTCACTCATTAACTATCAGGCTCTGTAATAGACTTGTCAGTGGCGACTGTACCATAATAACATTGACACTGGATTTGATAGACCCATGGTTTTACACGTTTTGTGACATGACAACTGTTCTCATATTAAGCCACTTGATTATCATATTGAAACCTAATTGAAGGAAGTCGTTTAGAAATTATGCGCAACTTAAGTACAACTTCCCTCAGCTCATGAGTTAGAGGTGTCGTCATTGCTGCACTCGAATCAGTCACTGCACCAAACTTTTAAAGAGCGGTGACGCGCACGCTATGTTGCTTCTGAGGGGACTTTTTCTACAGCGGTGACGTCGGGGGAGCTGCTTCAGTGCGACACACAACAAATAGCCGGTTTAGCACGAACGTTTGCTACCGTCATAATTTATCACTTTACAGCTACTACAATGTTTTACTATATCATGCATAATTTACTGCAAGAGCACGACCATCGGGACAAACATTTACCTGCCCTGTGGCATGTTTCTCTCCAAAATTAAGTCGCCAGGGGAATATTGTAGTTGCATTTGGCGAGTGGCGACCGCTAGTTTACAGCCCTGTGTATAATTGTTGCATATTTAATTCCAGTGTCCTGGTTATGTTAATGAACCAAAATAAGAGATCCATCACAGATTTACACTTTGATATTTTGTCATATGTCATGAAATTACAGCGCATGTTCAACCTCACAGGTAAAATTTAGTGAACCAAAAGTCATCTTTATCTCTACCTGCTCTGTTCCACTGTCACACACACCATCACTGGTAATATCTTCAGTTTATCCAGACTGTGAATGTATGGAAACATCTTCTCAGTGAAAGTGTGTGTGAAGGTGTGTATGTGTGTGTTAGTGTCAGGATCAGAGAACGACAGCTTTCCTCTGTTCCAGTCCAGATTCACTCTGATCCTCTGGAGCTTCTTCTGCTCAATCAGAACAGCGTTTGAAGATGCTGGTGAGTGTGCTGAGTATTTACCGTTGTATAACTGAATATGCCAGAATCCAGACCATACGCAATCCTGCCTCTGGTCAGAGTCTGCTAACGCACCCAGTAACCAGTATGTACTTTCTCCAACCTCGACATCCCAGCTGTGAGTCCCTGAGTTAAAGCCCTCAGAGCCCAGGACAGAGCAGAGGTTATCAAACCTCTCTGGATTATCAGGAAGCTTCTGTTTCCCTCCTCCTCTCACACTGCTCAGATCTTCAGACAGGATCAGGATTGGATGAGCAGTGTTTGGGTCCAGAACCACAGGAGTGTAGGAGACCATGCCCTTCATCTTGTTCCAGATGTTGAAGCTCAGGTTGCCCAGGTGTTTGGCCTGGTCTATCAGAGCTCCTGAGGGCAGCTGTGGATCCTCCAGCAGGGGGCGCTGCTGGACTCTTTCCACTGCAGCCTTGTAGTTGTGCAGGAATGAGACGTCTTCAGCTCTCAGCTGCTCCTCTGTGGCTCTGACTGTGTGTGAAAGAGCTGCTCTCTCTCTGCTTAGCGCTTCAATCTTCTCCTTCATCATCCGAGTCTTCAACTCCTCTTCCTCCCTCAGTGCAGCCATCCTGGCCACCATTTCCTTTTCTAGAAACTGCTGCATCTTCTTAAACTGATCCTTAATCTGCCTCTCTGTGTGTCGGGCCTGGACCTTCATGTGTTCTGCTGTCTGATCGAGCGTTAGTTTGACCTTTTTAAAAACCTTTAACTCCTCCTTTAAGGTCAGCAGAGTTTCTTCGTGTTCCTTCTTGTGTTGTCGTGCAGCTTCATCGATGGGTCTGAATCTGTGGTTGGTGTGTTGTTCTGAGTCTCTGCAGACGACACACACGGGCTGCTGATGGTCCAGACAGAAGAGTTTGAGTTTCTCAGAGTGCAGACTGCAGAAGTCCTCTGAAGCTCTCTGGTCTCTCTCCAACAAGAAGGCTTCACACAGGTTCTTTAAGACCAGACTAACAGGTGGTTGTCTCGTTGAAGATACTGTCCTACAAACTGCACACTCCTGTGTTTGTTTCTGTCTCCACCATCTATGCAGACAGTCTTTACAGAAGCTGTGGCTACAGGACAGAACAACAGGATTTTTGAAAACATCCTGACAAACCGGACAGCACAGATCCTCCTCTGATCTGGAAGCCATTTTGTCTCTGAGTGAAGCTGAAAAGTAAACAGCGGACAGAAAGAACTTTAATATTCTGTTTTTTTTTTTTTTTTGTAAAGAGTCATTACAGAAATGCAAGGAATCGTTCAAATGACAAATTTCATACATTTTGTCAGCACCACAGAAACATTGGGGGAGTGTTAAAGTATGATTTGGTTGTCTGATTTTCACCGACAGTCAGTGGTCAGTCTTAATTCCAGGCCTGTCACATCAAACCTCTTGCCTTTCCTTTTCTTGTAACAGACCTGTAATTTTTATCACTCTGTATATGTGTGTTGTTTTCTGTAAGTGTTACCTCTGCAGCACTTTGGGTTTTTTTTTTTAAAACTGCTGTATAAATAAAACTTCACTTACGTTGAGTCCTGAGACCTGCTGCCTCTGAGCAAACGTGGCCTGCTGTACTGTCTCTACACCTCCCTGGACTGTGGGGGGAACCAGACACCAGGATCAGGATCGAGACCTCGGCTGCACTTTAACAGTTCTCATCATTGGTGGTGCTGCTTCATCACCTTGTGGGACACTGGACAGAAACCTTAAGAAAGAAATCTAGCATTAGCAACAATACACACTTTATTAAAATAAAGATTAATGCCAAATTAAGTGAAATGAACTATCAACATTTTTTTTTAAGTAAATGGAAAAGCCAAGGATCCATCCTACACTTTTTAACCAGGATGAAGTTCGTTGAATTAGATTATTGTTGTGTTTTTATTACAGTCATTTCTTTCAAAACATTAAATGTACAAGACATTATCGTCAGTTTGACGATATGGTCAAAAAAATGTATTGCAATTATTTTGAGACATCGCGATTGCGCCACAATTCATGATTATCATGAATGATAATATCTTACATCAGAATTTTCATTGTAAATGAAGAAGCCAATCAAACATGTTTGTTTACACCTGGAGAACAAACTTTGTAGGTCAGAGCATCTCTGCAGCACAACAGAATATCATTAAAACACACAATAAATCTGCTCGTACTGACAACTGCAGTTATATGAAAGGAGAGTTGGTCAGATCTGTGAGCTGCTAATATACAGGAGCAGCTCTATAACGTTTAAGTTACCAGACGACGTCACTAACAACACTGTTGGCTGTGTATTCATTATAATAACGTGTTTTCACAGTCTGATATTTAATTAGTTTGAAGACAAACTGAGAATTGATTGAATTGAAAAGTTATCTTTTAAATTGACAGACATCATTAGTCTGATTTATGACACAATTCAAACAGGATCAATAAATTATTAAATAAATAAAGTCCAATGGGGGGAACCGGAATAAGCGTGACGTCATCTCTTCTTTGTGATTAAGATATTCTTCCTCCTGCGCAGAAAGGGATTGTGGGTAAAAGTGTATTATGTGCTATTTTATGGAAATCTTACACAGAAATGAGCTAAATAAATGTAATAAATACATTTAATATGAATATAAATCGTGTACAAACACACAGTGGTGAGATATCTGTAGTGTTTGTCTTTAGATGGAGGGCTGATAAACAGAGAAGCTGCTGATTTAAATGGGTCGTATTGTTCTTCTGTGACGGTCTCTCGCTTCACAGGTAGAAACAGGCGCATTGTACTGTGAGTATTTTATTTGCCTCTGATCTATGGTGGTTCCAAGTTGATAAAAACAGAAACGTCTTCCTGAATTAGCTCTCCCACCTCCTAAAACTGGAAGGAATCGAGGCTTTCATGCGGAAATCAAAGATAAAACTAACTTCATCGGGGTTCCTGTTCACACTGATTTAAATCACGGCATGTTAGCCACAATTACCAACTCTTAACATTGAAGAACAAACACACTTCATGTTTAAAGTCATGGCTGACTGTAGCCTGATACGTGAATAAACACAAAGGATGAAACAAATTACCTGAATGCGGTTTTAGCGCCGATTCTTGAAGCAGGTCGCTGCTGATGCTGTTTACTCTGCTGGGCACCTGAACGTTTGAACAACATGGCGTCCGGCGCGAAAACACCTCTAAACTACGGCGTCCTGCAGATGACAAAAACCTCCCGGGAACAGCGCCAGGCTCTGAAGCCAGTTTACATAGCGGCAGCACTGTCTAATTACACCGTCCCATGATGCACTGCGGCCCAAAAACACATTTTACATAGATAGATAGATAGATACTTTATTTATCCCGAGGGAAATTCAAGTGTCCAGTAGCATACAAAATACAAAACATACATTAGACATACATTAAACTTAAATTAAAACCTCTAACCTTAAGAATAGAATTAAAAATAGAATAAAAGATAAAATATAAAGTATGATAAATAATGTATATAAAATGAACAGTAGCAACAGTAAACAGTGCAAAATGGTAGACAGTGCAAATGAAAGTGAAACAGTGCAAATAGAGGTAGAGATTGTCCATTGTCTATAATCTATTGTCCTCCCTGCCTTTACTGAGAGCTGTTGTACAGTCTGATGGGGGACGAAAGAGTTTTCTAATCTGTTAGTGGAGCGTCTCTCTTCTTGCTGCTTCCTCCCCAGCAAACCACAGCATAAAAGAGGGACGCTGGCCACCTCAGACTGGTAAAACATCTGCAGCAGTTTTTTGCAGATGTTGAAGGACCCCAGCCTAAGCTAACAGTGAAATAAACCTATGTAAAACCGTGGATACGAGTTTTTGAGGGTCACAACCTCCGACACATGACTCGATTAACTGTCAGAATTTGAACATTTGCTCCAATAACATTTGAAGAGTGAAAGACTTATTTTATCTTTATTCTAATTGGTCGAGAGTGAAACCGGGAGTAGCAGGCTCGGTCGGCCGGAGTCTCTACAGCGTGCACTCTATGAGCCGCACAACACGGAGGATCTGGGTACTTTAATACTTTTTAGGACTTCAGAACCATGGACCTATCACTGGGGGACACAGCTTTTGAGGCGGAGCACCATTAATTTGGATGAAAGTTGTTCAGTGGCGCATGAAGCCAGAAACGCTCGACTAACAGCGGGGGTTCCTCCACAGTGCGGCTCACAGAGCATGTGCACCACAGACTTCCACCTTCCGAGCCGGCTCACTTCCGGTTTAGCTCTCAGCCAATTAGAATGAAGATACAATAATGTAATCATGCGTCTCAAAATGTTAGTGGACCTAATGACTCCAATTCTCTGACATCTGTCAGCGATCCTTTGTTCCACTCTTTCCAGATATAAAAGATTAAATTAAGTCTATAGAAGAACTTAATAAGATGAAACATGACAACCATGAAGAGGCAATATTTTCATATTAACATTATCACGTTTTCATTTTAATGTCATGATCAGGACTTTCAAATAAAATGTCTTGGCTCTCGGCCACTCAAACATGCAGTCATTCATAAATACATTATTCTTTTCTTCCTTTTGATCAAAAGTTGATGATTTCAAGCTGATGTTGATGTTTTATAATTATTGAGGTCTTTGTGTATAGATAGATAGATAACTTTAATAATCCCTGAGAGGAAATTATGTAACTGTTGCATATTTAATTCCAATGTCCTGGTTAAGTTCATTGAAAAAATAATAGATCCATTGGAGATTCACATTTTTATGTTTTGTCATATTTGATCAGATTACAGCAGGAGCAGCATGTTCAACCTCACAGGTAAAATTCAGTGAACACAAAAGTCTTTATCTCTACCTGCTCTGTTCCACCGTCACACACACCTTCAGTGGTAATATCTTCAGGTTATCTACACTGCGAATGCACGGAAACATCTTCTCAGTGAAAGTGTGTGTGAAGGTGTGTATGTGTGTGTTAGTGTCAGGATCAGAGAACGACAGCTTTCCTCTGTTCCAGTCCAGATTCACTCTGATCCTCTGGAGCTTCTCCCAGAACCTGACCATGAAATCAGTGTCTGCAGTTAATGGTGAGCGTGCTGTGTATTTACCATTGTAGAACTCAATATGCCAAAATCTAGACCATAGGAAACCCTTCCTCTGCTCAGACTCTGCACACACACCCAGTAACCAGTATGTACTGTCTCCAACCTCGACATCCCAGCTGTGAGTCCCTGAGTTAAAGCCCTCAGAGCCCAGGACAGAGCAGAGGTTATCAAACCTCTCTGGATTATCAGGAAGCTTCTGTTTCTCTCCTCCTCTCACACTGCTCAGATCTTCAGACAGGATGAGTTTTAGCCCAGCAGTGTTTGGGTCCAGAACCACAGGAGTGTAGGAGACCATGTCCTTCATCTTGTTCCAGATGTTGAAGCTCAGGTTGCCCAGGTGTTTGGCCTGGTCTATCAGAGCTCCTGAGGGCAGCTGTGGCTCCTCCAGCAGGGGGCGCTGCTGGACTCTTTCCACTGCAGCCTTGTAGTTGTGCAGGAATGAGACGTCTTCAGCTCTCAGCTGCTCCTCTGTGGCTCTGAGTGTGTGTGAAAGAGCTGCTATCTCTCTGCTCAGAGCCTCCATCTTCTCCTTCATCATCTGACTCTTCTGCTCCTCTTCCTCCCTCAGTGCAGCCATCCTGGCCTCCTCTTCCTTTTCTAGAAACTGGTGCAGCTTCTTAAACTGATCCTTAATCTGCCTCTCTGTGTGTCGGGCCTGGACCTTCATGTGTTCTGCTGTCTGATCAAACTTCACTTTAACTTCTTCAAAAACCTTTAACTTCTTCTTTAAAGGCTCCAGAGTTTCTTCAAGTTTCTTCTTGTGTTGTCGTGCAGCTTCATCGATGGGTCTGAATCTGTGGTTGGTGTGTTGATCTGAGTCTCTGCAGACGACACACACCGGCTGCTGATGGTCCAGACAGAAGAGTTTGAGTTTCTCGGAGTGCCGACTGCAGAAGTCTTCTGAAGCTCTCTGGACTCTGAAGGCTTCACACAGGTTCTTTAAGACCAGACTAACAGGTGGTAGTCTCGTTGAAGACACTGTCCTACAAACTGGACAGTCATCTGTTTGTTTCTGTCTCCACCATCTGTGCAGACAGTCTTTACAGAAGCTGTGGCTACAGGACAGAACAACAGGCTCTCTGAAGACGTCCTGACAGACCGGACAGCAGAGATCCTCCTCTGATCTGGAAGCCATTTTGTCTCTGAGTGAAGCTGAAAACACAGCAGACAGAAAGTCCAGTCAGTCACGTCTCTGCTCACTCCTCTAATAACAGTCTAACCCACATTAAAATGTGACACAATATAAATATTTAGCTAAAAATGATGAATATGTTTATTTTGTTTAAAAGCATGAATATGTTTTTACATTAAAATGCATACTTTCATTAAGATCCAGTTAATGCAGATTTGACAGTAATTTAATGAAATTGATTAAAAATATGCCTTTAAGAAATGCGGCGATGCTTCCCCTTTAAGATACTCGTTGCCGTGTTTACTCATGCTCCGGTCAGAGCTGAGCAGAGCCGAGAACGGAGGAGATGCGGAGAGGAGCAGAAATATTAACAAGTAAAATAGTTACCAAAAGAGTTGGTTTAAAGCCTGGAAAAGAATACCTACCTACGTGGTGTTTCATGAGGAACATGCTTAAATGAGCCACAATGGTTTCGGTGAGTTTCAGCTCATTTTTTTTATGCTTTGTTGTATTGTTGAACTTGAATGAGTAAATGGCCGCTAGCAAAGAGCTAATAGCCTAAGCTAAAAAAGTGTGCGGAGAAAAGTCAAACTAAACTGTTTGGCAGTTAATAATCTCCGGTTTATCAACCAAAGCCAAACATGGATGTGTATCTTACTATTTGAAGAAGTTGAGATTTATTTCATGTAAAAAGGGGAGAAAGCGGCAGGAGAAAAAGCACTGCATGTTGCTGTGTGGGGCCTGGTTATATCACGTAACACTGACGTTAAGATTTACACTCACTGTAAAAGGTTATTTCATTTGTATGGACAGAGAAATGTATTTTGTTTATGGCTTGTTGTACAGGTTAGGTGTTTTTGCTTACTCCTGAATGAAGCATGATTGAGGAGAGACACGCTTCCTCGGCGCGGGAGATCACACACATGCACGCGGCCGTGGGAAACAAGATGGCGAGCTAGACCCACAGACTTTGTTCCCAGAAGACATCCTTATCTTCATCTTCATCACCTCAATGAGGATTTTCCTGGTGGATTATTAGTAAACTCGCTGCCAGAGCGGTAGGAGTGCTGGAGATATTTCTTTTGAACTGAACTGAAACTTTATGGAATTTGAACTGAATTGAAACTTTATAGAATTTGAACTGAACTGAAACTTTATAGAACTTGAACTGAACATAAACTTTATTGAGCTTGAAGTGAAGTGTTCCATGTTGACATTCTGTTTCATTATTGTTGGTATTGTGATTCAAGGTTTAATATTGTTTCACTTTACTTGGATTTGATGTGTGAAATGGTGAAAGAGTTTTTCCACTCATGGAAATAATGGAAAAAGAGTTAACCCAAGAGAACCAAAATTAAAAAAAAACTATTAACATAAATTGAGAGAGTTAGTCACAGACCGGTCTGACGAAACACAATTCTAATTTTAATCATTCAACCTCAATTAATTATTAAGGAAAATATTTCTTATTGAGGAAAATATACCTAAAAAAAAAGAAAAGAGGAAGGTGAATTCAATCTTTCTATTTTTCATTCCTGCAGGATACTTTACACACTGTCTGAATACTGTTGTGTTTATTGTTTCATATTCATTCAAGTAAAGTACCAGCTTTATTTCCAAAGAACCTGGTCTCTGGTCTAATTATAGGCTGTTACCCCACACCAACAGAACCTGGAACTAGTCCAGTGTCTTTAATAGTGTGTCAGAGGGACACTAGTGCTACAACATCACTGAAATGTACTTTCACTTTGAGCTGTGTTTCAGTCAAACTCACCTTCAGTGTGTGAGTGTCTGCAGGGTGAAGAAGTGCTGCTGAGTGCAGTTTTTCTCTCTTATAGCTGAACTCACTCAGAAGACGCTCTTCTTGTCTGACTTTGGTCTGAGGGTGAAGTTGATCGTCTGTCTGTGTCTCTCTGTTATGAGGATCAAGAACAGACTGTTTGCTGGTTTGTTCACGTGGGAGTGTGTTGAGGTGCGGAGCTCTGTCAGATGTACTCTGTTAAAGGTGACCTGTGTAGTTTTTTTTTATTTTATTTTTTTATTATTTTTTATTGAATGATAATTGTACACAACATATTGGCATAGTACATTGCAATACAGAATAAACAAGGCACATGGACAAGCCTCAGAATATCACCAACTGTGTGAGACGAAAGAAAGGAAGAAATCTCAGAAAATAAAATAATGATAATATTTGGGAAAAGAAAAGTAAACTAAATTATAGCTGCTGCGCAGCGATGGGTCGGGTCCGGGCTATTTTTGGCATATTTAGGCAATTCTGAGCAACAAACAGGAGAATAGGAAGACAAGACAGTTGACAACAATGTTCATTTTGGACCACTTGAGGCTTGAACTCACAACTTCTGGAACCAAAGACTGTCATCTATCGCTCAGCTAATGTCAGCTAATTGGCAAGTGGCAATACAACAGTAACTTCACAAATTGAGTAAGCCATTCACTGTTGTGCAGGCAGATTTGAAACCACTGTAAAAAAATCAGTTATCAAGACAAAAATGTGAAAATACACATATTGCAGCATGGAGATGTTGGTAATTTGTTTTTTAAAATGATTGAATTGCTCCATAAGTGAATAACTGATGTTTAAAAATGCTGCTTGCATTGACTGTAATTATTCACATGAGAGCAGAATTCAAAATGTTCTCAAAAATTCATCATCTACCATGACTCTAAAAAATGTTCAATTTTTTCATGAACATTGAAGGTTTGTTCATAAATTTGCAGGTATATGTTTACATTGTGGTTTAAAAGTTTTACAGTTTAAAAAAAACCTGAGTGATGGACTTCATAATTTTGAATAGGTTTAAATATACAAAAGTTTCTTTAGTCTTGGTATCATTGCCTGATCCAGAAGAAGTTGAATTAGTTTCAGAATCAGAGCTTAAGACCCACCACTTGAAACAACAAAGAATTAGTCTTTTTCAAGACTGTGATCATCTGATGAAGAACGTTGCAGTCATTGTCTGCTTCAGAAGCCTGGCAAGGTGTCTCCAACAAAAGAGACTTTGTGTGCTCCCAGCCGAGACCGACTCTGCCCCAGCGCTCCCAAGGCGGAAACCCTGCTGGGCCTTCGGACCGAGAGTTCCTCAACAGAGTACCGGCCTTCCCTCTGGCTATTGGACCGACGCGCCGTGCCGTAGTCCAACCCAGAACTCTCAAAGAGACCAAGCTTCAGGACCTCCTGACTCCCAGACAAAACAGGCTAAACGTCTTCATACAACTGGATCCACACACGTGAGAATGAGTTGGGGTCTGAAGTTTTGACTTCTGTCTAAAGTTCTGACTTCTGTCTAGGTTCTGACTTCTGTCTAAGTTCTGACTTCTATCTTATGAACTTAGGAGAATTGAGATTGGGGTCTCCTTAGCCTTAAAAATTACTCCCCTTATATTTAAAATATAGAAAAACCTGACCCTTTAACTTAACCATCTGCTGACGGTCACATAACTTTATTACTTCCCTTATTACAGTCTTTACCTTTTCTGTTATCTGTTGTTCGTCTAAAATTGTCAGTTCTTTTATTTTACCCCAAATTATTTAGTCAATAAACATATATAATCATGTTTCTTTGTCTGGAACTTAATTTAAAGTGGAGAACCGATGAATACATGCAAAGAAGTCACTGCTTCAGAATATGAGATTGAATAAATTGATTTGAAATTGATGCTCTTACTGTCCAAGTCAAACTTGTACAGTTAGATGTTTGGAATAGTTCCCTCTGGCCGATTACGGTAAATCAAACAACGGCGGTGGTGCCCCATCTACGGGTGTAAAATTAATCAAAAGTGATTAATTACCCTTATCATCAAGCAGTGTATCTCCTATACATTACACCCTCCATATTTTATGGTGCCGTTCGTGTGAGGCCCATATAGTCTCCTACATTATGATAATGGTGCCCCGTGTGAGGTACATATACCTATATATGTATACTTCCCTACATTTCCTTGTAAATTTCGGGGCTTTGGCACGAGAGCTTAGAAACAGCAGGTTGTCCGATCCGCCACCTTGCCGGAGGACCACCTGTGTAGTTTTGTAGAGGAATTTCAAATCCAAATTTCCTTATTTACAACATTAATGAGGTATACAAACTTAGAAATATGTATTTTCTCCATAAGTGAATAAACAAGCTGTTCTCAGAGGAAGAAAAGGTCCCAGAACACTGATTGAAGGTGGCATGGTCCGCCACATATAAATAAAGTAAAACAGTATGAAACTGTGTTTTCCTTTCAGGTCAGTTTGTTTATTCAATGAAGATCTTTCCCTCTGATTAACATTTCTTCCCTTAAACTACAGAGTGCTCCTTTAAATGTTGTTGCTTCACAGCTAACACAGGGACGTGTTTCAGTCAGTACAGATTCATTACTGGATGTTGTTGTGGTTTATTGTCGTCCTCAGCCACCATAGCATTGTGTTCAAGTGGGCACGCTCGGTCTGCCAAAAGGCCACAGATGAGGCCCAACTACTGCCAACAACTGGGCCACAGACGCTCCAAACGTTGGTGTGTGAGTGTGTCAGAGCTGTATGGAGAGCCGCTGTGATCCACTGTGGCAGGACTTAAGAAATACTGAGGTCCTGCCTCTCCACCTCCACCCGACCCATCCACTGCTAAACCTGCATTTAAACATTTTCACAGGAACATTAATTACTGAGGAAATAATGTCAGAGCCAAGACATGGATGGGAATTGGACTCAGATTAAACAGAAGATAAATCACCAGGCTGGTGCTGAAATAACTCTTTCCAGTTCAGTTTCTTGCTGTATTGAAACCTTCATTGTCAAACACATTGATCAGAGGAGCAGAACTGCAGCAGCTGGACATTCTGGAGTCAGAACCGCTGTTTACCTGAAGGACTGTCGAGTGAACGACTTGTTTTCATACTATTTTACTTAAAAATTTTAAAGTACAGAAGCAGGTATTTAAACATCAAGAAGAAACACGACAGCCAAGAAAATACAAAACCTGATACATACATGATTCATACACTGATAGCAGAAGCTGCCATGAAGGCTGCCAACCTGCTCATCAGGAGCGATTTGTTTTTTTTTTATAGCCTCCCGAGCGGGCCAACTTCCGGTTTTGTGCCCGGATAACTTCAGGTTTAGCGTCAGGCTAACTAGAATGAAGATAAAATTGTTTAATCGTGCGGCACTTCTAGATTTTCCAAATGTTATTGGACCGAATTGTTTAAATTGTGACAGTGAAACGAGTCATGTCTTGGACGTTGTGACGCTCAAAAACACGTATTTACTGTTTTACAGCTCCTTCTTTCACAATGTTAGCTTATGGGAAAAAGTTATTTCGGGCCGCAGTTTCGCTTTTGATAAATGGTCACAATATCACTGATCTTAAACTACCTAATATCACAATCAGACATACCTTGGTTAAAGAACTGTATCCATTTTCATCAAACAGAATATCAATTCTACAATTTTTCTCTAAAAAAGAAGTTGAAAGTTTGAGATCCAAATTCTTTAAGTTTCCCATTGCTCCCAAAGCGAAGGAAGTGCACTTTAATATTCTTAACAGAGTATACCCCTCCGCTGAATTTATAATTCTAACAAAAGAAAATGTTTTATATGGTGTATCTATGAAAGAACACTTTCATCATTCTTGGTAGATTTTTTATTCATAAAAATAGATGCATGAAATCCAAACCTAATTTCTATGTTTTTCATAAAGAACTATGTTATTATTTTTCATCCTTGAAATGTATGGAGAAGAAAAATGCAGTGAAACTTTGGAGGCAAGTAGAGGAACTTAACCATACTGAAAAACCCTAGCTCTCCCCCTTTATCTATTTATTTTAATTTTCTTTTTCCAAATATTACTACTATTAATTTTTTTTCTGGGATTTCTTTCTTTCATCTTACACAGTTGGTAATAGTCTGAGGCTTGTCCATGTGCCTTGTTTATTCTGTACTGCAATGTACCATGCCAATATGTTATGTACAATTATCATTCAATAAAAAAGAAAAAAAAATGTTGGGCTGCAGTGCATCATGGGATGCATGGGATTTAATTATAGTTTGGCCATAAGAAAACTGGTTTCAGAGTCTGCTGCTGTTCCACGTATACTATTAGTAATTAAAACCTAATAATAATGTTCCCAGATTGTTACATCTTTTCCCAAACATCACGTCTTGATACGTGTTTCTACATGTCAGCCTGTTTCTGTCCATTCTCTTCTGCTGCGATATCAGAACAAAGAATCACACTGTAAATTATGAAGAATGACACGATGCATTTCCAGACTTTTAGAAACTTTATTCCACTCTTTCAAGAACTAATAAATTAAATTAGGTCTGATATAGATAGAGTTAATAAGATGAAACATGACAACCATGAAGAGACAATATTTTATTATGTTGATGGAAGCTATGTGTAAGAAAGGGCATCAGCGTCTGTTCTGTTTGAGGAAACTGAGTCGCTTCCACATTGACAAATCCATCAAGATTTTATCTATTTTATCAGCTTTTATCTAATCGGTTTTATTATTTA
This sequence comes from Diplodus sargus, assembly GCA_903131615.1. NCBI lineage: Eukaryota > Metazoa > Chordata > Actinopteri > Spariformes > Sparidae > Diplodus > Diplodus sargus. The sequence continues at coordinate 38,645 of CAEMYA010000918.1, read as the reverse complement.
CAATAGCAGCCTGGTTTGGGAACCTCTCTTGGAAGAATAAAAACTCACTTGACCAGATATTAAAGTGGTCCAGCAGGCTGATTGGTGAGCCACAGCTCAACGTGGAGACCTTGTACACAAAACAATGACAACACATATGTGGTTCAATTTTAAAGGACAGTTCCCACCCATTGCACAATAAGTTTCAGCTTCTCCCCTCTGGGCGCAGGTTTACAATCCCTAAGTGTGAAACATAAATACACAAAAACAGCTTTGTCCCTGCAGGTCTTACACTGAAGAATAAGTAATTACTTTATCTTGCACAAATGACTAATTTTTGCTGCTTTTACTTATTTACTCATTGCTGTATTTATTTTGTTTTACCTATCTATTTAAATTTTACCCACTATGTCTGTTTTTGCAAACGAAATCATTTGTACTGATTTATTTTGTATATTTCTTCTTCCTTTTATTAGTTCAGTTCAATTTCACTGTCTTAGCATGATCTGGACCCGTAAGAACTTTGCAAGAACTTTGGGGGAAAAAAGAAAAGAAAAGAAAAAGGAAAACTTTTTGCCATTTTTTTTACCTTCACTGTCTTGAGTTGGATGATGTGTGATTGCATCTCTATGTTTTCCCGTATTACGAGGACTCTACGACAAAATCTACCTCTGTGTACGAATAAAGCAAATTTAACTTAATCTAGACTTTAAAGTAAAGTGTCTTGGATCTTGGCCACTCAAACATGTTTTATTCCTGTTGATGAAAAATTGATGATTTCATGCTGGATATTTTTATAATGATTGAGGCCTTTGTGTATAGATAGATAAATAACTTTAATAATCCCTGAGAGGAAATTGTGTATAATTGTTGCATATTTGATTCCAATGCACTGGGTATGTTAATGAAATTAAACTACACATCCATCGTAGATTCACATTTTGATATTTTTTCATATTTGAAAGAAAGAAACAAAAAATGAAATCAAACAAATCATGAAATAATAGCTGAAATAAAAATTAATATGTTTTTTAGAAAGATTACAACAGGAGCAGCATGTTCAACCTCACAGGTAAAATTCAGTGAACACAAAAGTCTTTATCTCTACCTGCTCTGTTCCACTGTCACACACACCTTCAGTGGTAATATCTTCAGGTTCTCCCAACTGTACATGTATGGAAACATCTTCTCAGTGAAAGTGTGTGTGAAGGTGTGTATGTGTGTGTTAGTGTCATGATCGGAGAACGACAGCTTTCCTCTGTTCCAGTCCAGATTCACTCTGATCCTCTGGAACTTCTTCTGAACTACGACATCAGTGGATGGAGTTGATGGTGAGTGTGCTGTGTATTTACCATTGTAGAACTGAATATACCAGAATCCAGACAACACGTAACCCTTCCTATGGACAGACTCTGCACACACACCCAGTGCCCAGTATGTACTGTATCCAACCTCGACATCCCAGCTGTGAGTCCCTGAGTTAAAGCCCTCAGAGCCCAGGACAGAATAGAGGTTATCAAACCTCTCTGGATTATCAGGAAGCTGCGGATTCCCTCCTCCTCTCACACTGCTCAGATCTTCAGACAGGATCAGGTTTGGATGAGCAGTGTTTGGGTCCAGAACCACAGGAGTGTAGCAGACCATGTCCTTCATCTTGTTCCAGATGTTGAAGCTCAGGTTGCCCAGGTGTTTGGCCTGGTCTATCAGAGCTCCTGAGGGCAGCTGTGGATCCTCCAGCAGGGGGCGCTGCTGGACTCTTTCCACTGCAGCCTTGTAGTTGTGCAGGAATGAGACGTCTTCAGCTCCCAGCTGCTCCTCTGTGGCTCTGACTGTGTGTGAAAGAGCTGCTATCTCTCTGCTCAGAGCCTCCATCTTCTCCTTCATCATCTGACTCTTCTGCTCCTCTTCCTCCCTCAGTGCAGCCATCCTGGCCTTCTCTTCCTCTTCTAGAAACTGGTGCAGCTTCTTAAACTGATCCTTAATCTGCCTCTCTGTGTGTCGGGCCTGGACCTTCATGTGTTCTGCTGTCTGTTCAAACTTCACTTTAACTTGTTCAAAAACCTTTAACTCCTCCTTTAAGGTCGGCAGAGTTTCTTCAAGTTTCTTCTTGTGTTGTCGTGCAGCTTCATCGATGGGTCTGAATCTGTGGTTGGTGTGTTGTTCTGAGTCTCTGCAGACGAGACACACCAGCTGCTGATGGTCCAGACAGAAGAGTTTGAGTTTCTCGGAGTGCCGACTGCAGAAGTCTTCTGAAGCTCTCTGGTCTCTGAAGGCTTCACACAGGTTCTTTAAGACCAGACTAACAGGTGGTTGTCTCGCTGAAGATACTGTCCTACAAACTGGACACTCCTGTGCTTGTTTCTGTCTCCACCATCTGTGCAGACAGTCTTTACAGAAGCTGTGGCTACAGGACAGAACAACAGGCTCTCTGAAGACGTCCCGACAGACCGGACAGCAGAGATCCTCCTCTGATCTGGAAGCCATTTTGTCTCTGAGTGAAGCTGAAATCACAGCAGACAGAAAGTCCAGTCAGTCACATCTCTGCTCATTCCTCTAATAGCAGTGTAACCCACATTAAAATATGATACAATATAAATATTTAGCTAAAAATTATAAATATGTTTATTTTGTTTAAAAGCATGAATATGTTTTTGCATTAAAATGCATACATTTCATTAAGAGCCAGTTAATGCAGATTTGACAGTAATTTAATGAAATTGATTAAAAATACGCCTTTAAGGAATGTGGGGATGCTTCCCCTTAAAGAGACTTGTTGCCATGTTTACGCATGCTCCAGTCAGAGCTGAGCAGAGCCGAGAAGGGAGGAGATGCAGAGAGGAGCAGAAATATTAACAAGTCAAATAGTTACCAATAGTCTCTTCTACTGTGGAGTTGCCCGCGGTGAGAGGCGGTGAGCTGGTGTGGGCTTGCTTATAGCCCCCCAGCTCAGCCGCCATGTGTTGGAGTTTTTCCCGGTGAACGAGAGGGTCGTTTCCCTGCGCCTTCGAGTCAGGGATAGGTCTCTCACTGTTGTCTCAGCGTATTGGCCGAACAGCAGTGCAGAGTACCAAGCTTTCTTGGAGTCCCTGGGAGGGTTACTGGAGAGTGCTCCATCCGGGGACTCCGTCGTTCTACTGGGGGACTTCAACGCTCACATGGGCAGCGACAGTGTTACCTGGAGGGGTGTGATTGGGAGAAACGGCCTCCCCAATCTGAACCCGAGTGGACTTCTGTGCTAGTCACAGTTTGTCCATTACAAACACCATGCATAAGGGCATCCACATGTGCACGTGGCACCAGGATGCCCGAGGATGGAGGTCAATGATCGACTTTGTGGTCGTGTCATCTGACCTCGGGCCGTATGTCTTGGACAGTCAGGTGAAGAGAGGTTCTGAGCTGTCAACTGATCACCACCTGGTGGTGAGTTGGATCCGCTGGCAGGGGAGGAAGCTGGACAGACCTGGCAGACCCAAACATATTGCGAGGGTCTGCTGGGAATGTCTGACGGAACCCTCTGTCAGGGAGGTTTTTAACTCCCACCTCCGGGAGAGCTTTGACCAGATCCCGAGGGAGGCTGGGGACATTGAGTCCGAATGGACCATGTTCTCCACTTCCATTGTTGACGCAGCTGTCCAGAGCTGTGGCCATAAGGTCTCCGGTGCCTGTCGTGGCGGCAATCCCCAAACCCGGTGGTGGACTCCGGAAGTAAGGGATGCTGTCAAGCTGAAGAAGGAGTCCTATCGAGCCTGGTTGGCAGCTGACGGGTACCGGCAGGCCAAGCGTGCGGCAGCACGGGCAGTCGCGGAAGCAAACACTCGGGTCTGAGAAAAGTTCGGGGAGGACATGGAGGAGGACTACCGGCCAACCTCGAAGAAATTCTGGCAAACCACCCGGCACCTCAGGAGGGGGAAGCAGTCCTTCACCAACACTGTTTACAGTGGAGGTGGGGAGCTGTTGACCTCGACTGGGGACATTGTCGGGCGGTGGAAGGAATACTTCGAGGATCTCCTCAATCCCACTGACACGCCTTCCATAGAGGAAGCAGAGGCTGGGGACTCAGAGGTGGACCCATTCATCACCCAAGCGGAAGTCACTGAGGTAGTCTGGAAGCTCCTCAGTGGCAAAGCACCGGGGGTGGATGAGATCCGAACTGAGTACCTCAAGTCTCTGGATGTTGTGGGGCTGTCTTGGTTGACACGTCTCTGCAGCATCGCGTGGCAGTTGGGGACAGTGCCTTTGGACTGGCAGACTGGGGTGGTGGTCCCCATATTCAAAAAGGGGGACCGGAGGGTGTGTTCCAACTATCGAGGATCACACTCCTCAGCCTCCCTGGGAAAGTCTATTCCAGGTTACTGGAGAGAAGAATTTGGCCGATAGTCGAACCTCTGATTCAGGAGTAACAATGCGGTTTTCGTCCGGGCCGCGGAACACTGGACCAGCTCTATACCCTCCGCAGGTTGCTCGAGGGTTCATGGGAGGTTACCCAACCAGTCCACATGTGTTTTGTGGACTTGGAGAAAGCATTCGACCGTGTCCCTCGTGGCATTCTGTGGAGGGTGCTCCGGGAGTACGGGGTCAGAGGCCCTCTGCTAAGGGCTGTACGATCCCTGTATGACCGGAGCAGGAGCCTGGTTCACATTGCCGGCAGTAAGTCAGACCTGTTCCTGGTGCATGTTGGACTCTGGCAGGGCTGCCCTTTGTCATTGGTTCTGTTCATTATTTTTATGGACAGAATTTCTAGGCGCAGCCACGGGCCGGAGGGGGTCTGGTTCGGGAGCCATTGGATTCCATCTCTGCTTTTTGCGGACGATGTTGTGTTGTTTGCTCTGTCGAGCCAGGACCTCCAGCATGTCCTGGGGCGGTTTGCAGCCGAGTGTGAAGTAGCTGGGATGAAAATCAGCACCTCCAAGTCTGAGGCCATGGTTCTCAACCGGAAAAAGGTGGCTTGCTCCCTCCGGGTTGGGGGAGAGTTCCTGCATCAAGTGGAGGAGTTTAAGTATCTTGGGGTCTTGTTCATGAGTGAGGGAAGGATGGAACGTGAGATTGACAGGCGGATCAGTGCAGCGGCTACAGTAATGCAGTCTTTGTATAGGTCTGTCGTGGTGAAGAGAGAGCTGAATCGAAATGCGAAGCTCTTGATTTACTGGTCAATCTATGTTCCTACCCTCACCTATGATCATGAACTTTGGGTCATGACCGAAAGAATAAGATCCCGGATCCAAGCGGCTGAAATGAGTTTCCTCTGCAGGGTGGCGGGGCGCTCCCTTAGAGATAGGGTGAGGAGCTCTGTCACCCCAGAGGTGCTCGGAGTGAGCCGCTGCTCCTCCACATCGAGAGGAGCCAGCTGAGGTGGCTCAGGCAACTATATCGGATGCTCCTGGGACGCGTCCTTCGGGAGGTGTTCCTGGCATGTCCCGCCGGGGGGAGACCCCGAGGAAGACCCAGGACATGCTGGAGTGACTATGTCACCCAGCTGGCCTGGGAACGCCTTGGGATCCTCCCGGAAGAGCTGGAGGAAGTGTCCAGGGAGAGGGAAGTCTGGGTGTCCCTGCTCAGGCAGCTGCCACCGCGACCCGGCCCCGGATAAGCGGACGAAAATGTATGGATGGATAGTTACCAAAATAGTTGGTTTAAAGCCTGGAAAAGAATACCTACCTACGTGGCGTTTCATGAGGAACATGCTTAAATGAGCCACAATGGTTTTGGTGAGTTTCAGCTCATTTTATTGATGCCTTGTTGTAATTGTTGCACTTGAATGAGTAAATGGCCGCGAGCAAAGAGCTAATAGCCTAAGCTCAATAAGTGTGCGGAGAAAAGTCAAACTAAACTGTTTGGCAGTTAATAATCTCCGGTTTATCAACCAAAGCCAAATACGGATGTGTATCTTACAATTTGAAGAAGTTGAGTTTTATTTCATGTAAAAAGAGGAGTTATATGGCCCAGCGGCAGGAGAAAAAGCACCGCATGTTGCTTTGTGGGGCCTGGTTATATCACGTAACACTAGGAATGTGCATCGTTAACCGATTTCGTTTGGGAACCGGTTCTGAGTCAAATGATTCTTTGGAATCGCTAACAAAAACCCTTTACGATTCCGCTATCGATTCTTCCCGGGCTGCGCCGCCACTGTAAACAAACGTACCCTACTCGCAAATTTGCGATGACGTCACACACATAAGCTGCTGTAGAGCAAAGTTGAGCCGAGCTGCTACATGCGATGCACTGTGGAGAAATGTCATCCCGGCAAAAACGATCCAAAGTCTGGTTACATTTCACATAGAAGGACGACACCTTGGGGATCGTCACCTGTAATACCTGTAACCCCCAATTTCCACTGGATATGTGTCCGCTGCGTTTTTGCTCCATTATCCGCCGTCCGCCAATCCCAACCGGTTGTGGTTTGAGAATGCCACAGCGCAGTATGGTAGACAGCTGGCGTCACAAGGACGAGGAGTTCCCGCGATAATCACTGCCGACCGCAGTTATAGGTCTGTGTAATTAAAAACAACAACACGAAGTGTTCCCGAAAGAAGGATCAGCAGAAGAGCTTGTGTTTGTCTCTTTTTTGAGATTTGTGTGCTGGTGTCAACATGGAGTGTTTTATTTTGAAAGGTAACCGGATGCTGTTTGTTATTTCGGCGCTTGACTTCCTGTCTGCTCTGTGCTAAATTCAGCTAAATTGTTGCGTCGTGCTCCGGCATCCGACAGAAATAGAAGTCCTGCGTATCTGTGCCGGAGGGCTCTGGACTGCCGGAGCTGGGACGGAGCAGGTACGCAGCGCAGCGGACTTGGTGGGGATTGACTCATAGACTAAAGTGAAACGTATCTGCTCCGCTGGCGTGGCGGAGACACAGCGCAGCGGAGACATATCCAGTGGAAATTGAGGGTCAGAGGGATCTGCGCGCCAAAGGCGGTAATACAACTAATTTGTCCAAGCATTTGGCCACACAACACGGCATTATACTCCAGCATGCCATGTGTTTGACGTACTTAGCAGCACCAGTGCTAGCACTAGCACAGCAGGTAAAAAATTAAACAACTAGCTAACGTTGTGTGATAATGATTTAATTTAATCAGCCCAGCCCTGCCTGTTCCTTGTTTGTTGTTCCTCTTGTTCCTCTATGGGATTATCTTAAGCCAATAGCCACTTGACTTGTGGACTCATTTTACTCATTTGACTATTGTTTATTTGTTTATTGAGGACTCAGTCAAGTATTGTTTATTCTCAGCAATGAATAATTAAGATTTATATTGATAAACCAGGTTGTATTCCTTTCTGTACTCATTCACTGCTTGTTTTTCAGCCTATTTGGGAATCGATAAGAGAATCAATAAAAAAATGGATCGATATACAGGAATCGATAAAGCATCAGAATCGCTAAGTCCCTATCAATATAAATCCCAACGCAACACTGACGTTAAGATTTAAACTCACTGTAAAAGGTTATTTCATTTGTATGGACAGAGAAATTTATTTTGTTTATGGCTTGTTGTACAGGTCAGGTTTTTTTGCTTATTCCTGAATGAAGCATGATTGAGGAGAGACACACTTCCTCGGCGCGGGAGATCACACACATGCACGCGGCCGTGGGAAACAAGATGGCGAGCTAGACCCACAGATTTTGTTCCCAGAAGACATCCTTATCTTCATCTTCATCACCTCAATGAGGATTTACCTGGTGGATTATTGGTAAACTCGCTGCCAGAGCGGTAGGAGTGCTGGAGATATTTCTTTTGAACTGAACTGAAACTTTATCGAATTTGAACTGAACTGAAACTTTATAGAACTTGAACTGAACATAACCTTTATTGAGCTTGAAGTGAAGTGTTCCATGTTGACATTCTGTTTCATTATTGTTGGTATTGTGATTTAATGTGTAACATTGTTTCACTTTACTTGGATTTGATGTGTGAAATGGTGAAAGAGTTTTTCTACTTATGGAAATAATGGAAAAAAAGTTTACCCAAGAGAACCAAACAAAAAAAACTATTAACATAAATTGAGAGAGTTAGTCACAGACCGGTCTGACGAAACACAATTCTAATTTAAATCATTCAACCTCAGTGAGTTATTAAGGAAAATATTTCTTATTGAGGAAAATAAACCTAAAAAAAAAGAGGAAGGTGAATTCAATCTTTCTACTTTTCATTCCTGCAGGATGCTTTACACACTGTCTGAATACTGTTGTGTTTATTGTTCTTATTCATTCAAGTAAAGTACCAGCTTTATTTCCAAAGAACCTAGTCTCTGGTCTAATTATAGCCTGTTACCCCACACCAACAGAACCTGGAAGTAGTCCAGTGTCTTTAATAGTGTGTCAGAGGGACACTAGTGCTACAACATCACTGAAATTTACTTTCACTTTGAGTTGTGTTTCAGTCAAACTCACCTTCAGTGTGTGAGTGTCTGCAGGGTGAAGAAGTGCTGCTGAGTGCAGTTTTTCTCTCTTATAGCTGAACTCACTCAGAAGACGCTCTTCTTGTCTGACTTTGGTCTGAGGGTGAAGTTGATCGTCTCTGTCTGTGTGTCTCTGTCATGAGGAAGAGGAACAGACTGTTTACTGGTTTGTTCACAGCTGAGTGTGTTGAGGGGCGGAGCTCTGTCAGATGTACTCTGTTAAAGGCGACCTGTGTAGTTTTTTGTTTAAATTTTTATTTTTTATTATTTTTTATCGAAGATAATCGTACACAACATAGTGGCATGGTCCATTGCAATACAGAATAAACAAGGCACATGGACAAGCCTCAGAATATCACCGACTGTGTAAGACGAAAGAAAGGAAGAAATATGAAAAGAAGTATTAAAAGTGCTCTATAAATAAAGTTGACTTGATTTGATAAATCTCAGAAAATAAAATAATGATAATATTTGGGAAAAGTAACCTAAATAAATAAATAGATAAAGGGGGAGAGTTAGGGGTTTTCAGTAAGGATAAGCTCCTCTACTAACCTACAAAGTTTCTCTGCATTTTTCTTCTCCACACATTTCAAAGATGAAAAATAATGATATAGTTCTTTATGAAAAACATAGAAATCAGGTTTGGATTTCATGCATCTATTTTTATGAATGAAAAATTTACCAAGAATGATGAAAGTGTTAACAGCCAGGTCATGGGACGCCTCTTTCATATCTACACCATATAAAACATTTTCTTTTGTTAGAATAGAGAACTTGGGCATTTTGGGAATAACCAGTTGTGCAAATTATTGTGGTCAAAATTACAACGTTTCCTTAGAAATTCAGAGGAGGGTTATTCTCTATTAAGAATTTTAAAGTGCACTTCTTTTGCTTTGGGAGCAATGGGAAACTTAAAGAATTTGTATCTTAAACTTTCAACTTCTTTTTAGAGAAGAATTGCAGAATTGATATTCTGTTTGATGAGAATGGATACAGTTCTTTAACCAAGGCTTGTTGGATTGTGATATTAGGTAGTTTAAGATCAGTGATATTGTGACCATTTACCAAAAGCGAAACTGCGGCCCGAAATAGCTTTTTCCCATAAGCTAACATTGTGAAAGAAGGAGCTGTAAAACAGTAAATAACTGTTTTTGAGCGTCACAACATCTGAGAGATGAATCGTTTCACTGTTAGAATTTGAGCCATTCAGTCCAATAACATCTGGAAAATCTAGAAGGGTCGCACGATAAAATTACTGTATCTTCATTCTAGTTAGCCGGGTGGTAAACCGGAAGTTAGCCGGTTCGGTCGGCGGGAGGCTATAAAAACCCCAAATCGCTCCTGATGAGCAGGTTGACATCTTACATGGCAGCTTCTGCTATCAGTGTATGAATCATGTCTGTATCAGGTTTTGTATTTTCTTGGCTGTCGTGTTTCTTCTTAATGTTTAAAGTCCGTGTAAAGCAAAAATAAATTTGTGTGATGAGTTTGTCATACCACAGAAACATGTGTCATTGACCACTGAGCCAAATTTGAAAGATTAAAAAAATTGCCAAGTATATAAAATTAGGTCTCAAAATCATGGAAAAACAAGCACTTCTCTCTGCTGTGAAACGCTGGGGGCGTGTCAGTTAGAGGCGCTGGAGCCACGCCCACACAGGAGGGGAGCCGCCTCCGTGTACTGCAGGAGGACCTAACCTATTCTTT
>CAEMYA010000918.1:0-26207 GCA_903131615.1 Diplodus sargus | reverse complement strand
AAGGTCCCACCTGGTTGGCAAAATACAACTGCCCTCTTGGGTGGCAAAAACGTGTGCTAAAGGTCCCACCTGGTTGGCAAAATACAACTGCCCTCTTGGGAGGCAAAAACGCGTGTTAAAGGTCCCACCTGGTTGGCAAAATACAACTGCCTTCTCAAAAACGCGTGCTAAAGTGCCTTCTTGGGAGGCAAAAATGCGTGCTAAAGTGCCTTCTTGGCTGGTTAAAACATGATAAACTGCCCTCTTGGGTGGCAAAAGGGCGTCTTTAAGTGCCCTCTTCATTGGCAAAACACACTAAACTGTCCTCTTCGATGAAAATAAAACACTTAATTGCTCTCTTGGGTGGTTAAAACAAGTTTAAGCGCACTCCTGGTTGGCAAAACATGATAACCTGCCCTCTAGTCTTGGGTGGTATGAACGCGTGCTTAAGTGCCCTTGTAGTTGGTAAAACACAAGTGCTCTCTGCCATTGCGCTGCCATTGGATGGAGAATATTGATTCCAATTAAGGCATGCAAGCTTTCCCAGAGTCATTTTAAACCCTGTTTATGTTCAATACACTTTGTACGGCCATTAGCCCATATTTTCTGTTTTTTAAAATGTATTTATTTATTTCTTTTTTGCAAACGGCCGATGGGCTAAAAAAACATTCTAGATTTTGTTTTCAATTTACAATTTAGGCTAGGTCGTTTAGATTCATTGTATTTAGTAAATGATGGAATAAATTGATAGCAGCTAGATAGATGGTAACTAGAGTTTTAAGAACACATTCCCGTTGGTAAAATAAGTCCATTCCATTCATTTAAGTATTCAATTTTAGACACACTCACTTTCAAATGGTCACATGTCAGTGGGGACTTAATACTGACTGAGGTGCAACCCTGCATCCTACTGCTGTGTGAGGTAGGTAGCTAATATAGCAAGCTGTCTATTAAGTTACCAATTTTGCATTACTAAATACTAGTGTATGTAGCCTGGAAGTGCTATTATTAGGTAGAGATGCCTATCACATGTTTAAGCCTCGGCTGAGGAGCTAGCCTTGCTAAGTCTTGCGGGAATAGCTTTTCGAAGATAGCCAGTAAAATTAAGCATTGTGTTAGCATTGCATATCAGGATTTCCGCCGTTGACCCCCCGCCAGGCTTAGCATTTGGGATTTTTTATTCTATTTTAATTTTTAAAAATGCTTTTCTTTAAAATGCCTTTTTCAAGTGCACAGCTCAGTTGGAAACATATACAGAGGCTTGCAAAAGTATTCACCCCCCTTGAACTTTTCCACATTTTGTTACGTTACAACCACAAACTCATTTGTATATTAATGAGATTTAATGTGATAGACGAACACAAAGTGGTGCATAATTGTGAAGTGGAAGCAAAATGATTCAAGTTTTTCAAACATTTTTAAGAAAACTGAAAAGTGTTTTACGCTGCCAAAAGGCCACAGACGAGGCCCAACTACTGCCAACAACTCGGCCACAGACGCTCCAGACGTTGGTGTGTGAGTGTGTCAGAGCTGTATGGAGAGCCGCTGTGATCCACTGTGGCAGGATTTAAGAAATACTGAGGTCATGCCTCGTGCGGCACTTCTGGAATTTCCAAATGTTATTGGACTGAATGGCTCAAATTCCAACAGTGAAACGAGTCATGTCTCGGACGTTGTGACATTCAAAAACACATATTTACCGTTTTACAGCTCCTTCTTTCATAATGTTAGCTTATGGGAAAAATAACTTTTCGACCACAGTGCATCATGGGATGATGTAATTACAGTTTGACCCATAAGACAACTGGCTTCAGAGCCTGGTGCTGTTCCTCCATAATAATAACAATAATAATAATAATAATAATAACAATCACCTCGCTGGGGGGAAAGAGCCTTGGTTGAGCAGTACCGGCTAGAGATAGTCGGGCTCACCTCCACGCACAGTCTGGGCTCTGGAACCCAACTTCTTGAGAGAGGCTGGACTCTCTTCTACTCTGGTGTTGCCTGCGGTGAGAGGCGGCGAGCTGGTGTGGGCTTGCTTATAGCTCCTCAGCTCAGCCGCCATGTGTTGGAGTTCTCCCCGGTGAACGAGAGGGTCGCTTCCCTGCGCCTTTGGGTCGGGGATAGGTCTCTCACTGTTGTCTCAGCTTATGGGCCAAACAGCAGTGTAGAGTACCAGGCCTTCTTGGAGTCCCTGGGAGGGGTACTGGAGAGTGCTCCATCCGGGGACTCCTTCGTTCTACTGGGGGACTTCAACGTTCACGTGGGCAGCGGCAGTGTTACCTGGAGGGGTGTGATTGTGAGGAACGGCCTCCCCGATCAGAGCCCGAGTGGTGTTTTGTTACTGGACTTCTGTGCTAGTCACAGCTTGTCCATAACAAACACCATGTTCAAGCATAAGGGTGTCCATATGTGCATGTGGCACCAGGACGCCCTAGGCCGGAGGTCAATGATCGACTTTGTGGTCGTGTCATCTGAGCTCCGGCCGTATGTCTCGGACACTTGGGTGAAGAGAGGGGCTGAGCTGTCAACTGATCACCACCTGGTGGTGAGTCGGATCTGCTGGCAGGGGAGGAAGCTGGACAGACCTGGCAGACCCAAACGTATTGTGAACATCTGGCGGAACCCTCTGTCAGGGAGGTCTTTAACCCCCACCTCCGGTAGAGCTTTGACCAGATCCCAAGGGAGGCTGGGGACATTGAGTCCGAATGGACCATTTTCTCCACTTCCATTGTGACGCGGCTGTCCGGAGCTGTGGCCGTAAGGTCTCGGATGCCTGTTGTGGCGGCAATCCTCGAACCTGGTGGTGGACTCCAGAAGTAAGGGATGCTGTCAAGCTGAAGAAGGAGTCCTATGGAGCCTGGTTGGCCCGGGGGACTCCTGAGGCAGCTGACGGGTACTGACAGGCCGAGCGTGTGGGAGCACAGGCAGTCGCGGAAGCAAGAACCCGGGTCTGGGAAAAGTTCGGGGAGGCCATGGAGGAGGACTAACGGTCGGCCTCGAAGAAATTCTGGCAAACCATCCGGCACCTCAGGAGGGGGAAGCAGTCCTCCACCAACACTGTTTACAGTGGAGGTGGGGAGCTGTTGACCTCGACTGGGGACATTGTCTGGCGGTGGAAGGAATACTTCGAGGATCTCCTCAATCCCACTGACACGCCTTCCACAGAGGAAGCAGAGGCTGACCCATTCATCACCCAAGCCGAAGTCACTGAGGTGGTTGGGAAGCTCCTCAGTGGCAAAGCACCCGGGGTGGATGAGATCCGCCCTGAGTACCTCAAGTCTCTGGATGTTGTGGGGCTGTCTTGGTTGACACGTCTCTGCAGCATCACGTGGCAGTCAGGGACAGTACCTCTGGACTGGCAGACTGGGGTGGTGGTCCCCCTATTCAAAAAGTCGGACCGGAGGGTGTGTTCCAACTATCGAGGGATCACACTCCTCAGCCTCCCTGGGAAAGTCTATTCCAGGTTACTGGAGAGGAGAATTCGGCCGATACTCGAACCTCGGATTCATGAGGAACAATGTAGTTTCGCCCGGGCCGCGGAACACTGGACCAGCTATATACCCTCCACAGGTTGCTCAAGGGTTCATGGGAGTTTGCCCAACCAGTCCACATGTGTTTTGTGGACTTGGAGAAAGCATTTGACCTTATACCTCGTGGCATTCTGTAGGAGGTGCTCAGGGAGTACGGGTCGGAGGCCCTCTGTTAAAGGGACACTTCACCGATTTGCATTGAGCTTTGTATCTTCAGGAAAACAGTCATGTTTTTGAATGGTTGTGCATCATTCCCTCAGTTTGCCCTGAGACAGGAGAACTAGAGATTTCAGTGTTGGACTTCCTGCTTTCAATGATGTAAAAATCGTCATTTTACGTCATTGAAAGCAGGAAGTCCTATATCTGTGTTGAGATGGAAGACTACAAACGCTTCGCTCATTTTTCCAAGGGTGGGGGCTAGAGGTGGGACCCACTCACGCTACAGACCTATCACAGACCAATGGGCGGGACTTTACTTGCAGAACGAAAATACATAGCTGCCATCTTTGTTGGCTGCTAAGCGAACAGACGCTGTGGAGCCAGGTTTGACCCACGATGGCAGAAGATATGCAATATGATATTTCAGACAACGAAGAGAGTGATTTCGAGAGCGTGATGCTCGAGTCAGATGTAGCCGCGGCAGAAGACCTGCCTGTCCCGGACGAGGAGCCCGGACTGGCTCGAGCAGGGGCGGACTGGCGGTGCCACCGGTGCTCTCGCTGTGCGCCTATGGACACCGAACTGGACTCTGTCTGCTGCAGTGAATTCCAGAGATGCCAGTTTCTTCGCGACGAAATATCTACAGCGGACGGAGATATGTGTGGTGTGCCGGATTAGTGGGAGTGGCTTGCAGAGCTGTGCATTGTGGTGCATTGTGGGAGTTGTTGTCTTTCATACAAATGCGCCCTAAAGTCACTTTCTGCCTTTTCTCAGTCAAATAAGCACAAAATTCAAAAATGATGTTACATTTTGACGACAAATATGACCCTCTTTCAATAAAGATCAATGTTCCCACCGGTGAAATGCTTCTTTAAGGGCTGTACGGTCCCTGTACGACCGGAGCAGGAGCTTGGTTTGCATTGCTGGCAGTAAGTCAGACCTGTTTCCGGTGCATGTTGGACTCTGGCAGGGCTGCCCTTTGTCACCGGTTCTGTTCATTTTTTTAATGGACAGAATTTCTAGGCGCAGCCACAGGCCGGAGGGGGTCTGGTTTGGGAGCCACTGGATTTCATCTCTGCTTTTCGCGGATGATGTGGTCTTGTTGGCTCCTTCGAGCCAGGACCTCCAGCATGTCCTGGGGCGGTTTGCAGCCAAGTGTGAAGCGGCTGGGATGAGAATCAGCACCTTCAAGTCCGAGGCCATGGTTCTCGACCGGAAAAAGGTGGCTTGCTCCCTCCAGGTTGGGGGAGAGTTCCTGCCTCAAGTGGAGGAGTTTAAGTATCTTGGGGTCTTGTTCACGAGTGAGGGTAGGATGGAACGTGAGATTGACAGGCGGATCGGTGCAGCGGCCGCAGTTATGCGGTCGTTGTATCGTCTGTCGTGGTGAAGAGAGAGCTGAGTCGAAAGGCGAAGCTCTCGATTTACCAGTCAATCTACGCTCCGACCCTCACCTATGGTCATAAACTTTGGGTCATGACCGAAAGAATAAGATCCCGGATACAAGCGGCTGAAATGAGTTTCCTTCGCAGGGTGGCGGGGCGCTCCCTTAGAGATAGGGTGAGGAGCTCTGTCACCTGGAAGGAGCTCGGAGTAGAGTCGCTCCTCCACATCGAGAGGAGCCAGCTGAGGTGGCTCGGGCATCTGTTTCAGATGCCCCCGGGACAGGTGTTCCTGGCATGTCCCGCCGGGAGGAGACCCCGAGGAAGACCCAGGACACGCTGGAGTGACTATGTCACTCGGCTGGCCTGGGAACGCCTTGGGATCCTCCCAGAAGAGCTGGAGGCAGTGTCCGGGGAGAGGGAAGTCTGGGTGTCCCTGCTCAGGCAGCTGCCCCGTGACCCGGCCCCGGATAAGCGGACGAAAATGGATGGATGGATGGAAAATCATATTTTATATTGACAGACATCATATGTGTGATTCATGACAATTAAAACAGGATCAGTAATTATTAAATAAATAAAGTCCAATGGGGGAAACCGGAAGGGGCGTGACGTCAGCTCTTCTTTATGATTTGGTCTTTAAGATATTCTTCCTCCTGCGCAGAAAGGGATTGTGGGTAAAAATGTATTATGTGTCTTGCGCTATTTTGTGTAAATCCTACACTGAAATAAGCTAAATAAAGTAATATAAATATATATCTTGTACAAACTCACAGTGCGGAAATGTCTGTAGTGTTTGTCTTTAGATGGAGGGCTGATAAACAGAGATGTTGTTGATTTAAATGGGTCGTATTGTTCTTCTGTGACTGTCTCTCACTTCACCAGGGAGAAACATGTGCATTGTACAGTAAGTATTTTATTCACCTCTCAACTGCATCCTAATCTATGGTGGTTTTAAGTTGAACAAAACAGAAACCTCTTCTTGAATTAGCTCTCCAACATCCTAAAACTGGGAGGAATCAAGGCTTTGCTACGGAGTTCCAAGATAATACTAACTTCATCGGGGTCCCTGTTCACACAGATTCAGTTCAAGGCATGTTAGCCACAATAACCAACTGTTAACAACAGTAAAGAACAAACACACTTCATGTTTAAAGTCATGGCTGACTGTAGCCTGACATGTAAATTAACACAAAGGATGAAACAAATTACCTGAATGTGGTTTTAACGCCGATTCTTAAAGCAGGTTGCTGTTGATGCTGTTTACTCTGCTGGGCACCTGAACGTTTGAACAACATGGCGTCCGGCGCGGAAACACCTCTAAACTACGGCGTCCTGCAGAGGACAAAAAGCTCGCGGGAACAGCGCCAGGCTCTGAAGCCAGTTTTCATAACGGCGACACTGTGTAATTACACCGTCCCATGATGCACTGCAGCCCAAAAACACATTTCACATAAGCTAACAGTGAAATAAACTTCTGTAAAACCGTGGATACGAGTTTTAGAGCGTCACAACCTCTGACACTTGACTCGATTCACTGTCAGAAATTGAACATTTGTTCCAATGACATTTGAAGGGTGAAAGTCTTATTTTATCTTTATTCTAATTGGTAGAGCTAAACCCAGAGTAGCAGGCTCGGTTGGCGGGAGTCTGTACAGCGCGCACTCTATGAGCCGCACAATACGGAGGAGCCAAGTATTTTAATAACTGGGGAGTCAAACTTTTTTGGCTTCAGAACCATGGACCTATAACTAGTGGACACAGCTTTTGAGGCGGAGCGCTATTTATTCCGATGACAGTTGTTAAGTGGCGCACGAAGCCAGAAACGCTCGACTTCCGGCTGGGGTTCTTCAGCAGTGCGGCCCATAGAGCATGCTCACTAGAGACTTCCGCCGACCGAGCCGGTTCACTTCCGGTTTAGCTATTATTATTTAAATAATTTTCCAGTCTGGGATCATTAAAGTAATTCTATTCTATTATTGTTTTTTGTAATATAACTATCCTTTGGCTGCTGTGGCAAACACATTTCCCCGTTTGTGGGACAATAAAGGAATTCTGAATGTGATTGTGATTATGACTCTGCACACACACCAAGTGACCAGTATGCACTGTTTCCAACCTTGATATCCCAGCTGTGAGTCCCTGAGTTAAAGCCCTGATAATAAAATACATGCAGAGTGACTGAAAGAGAAAAAAAAACTGCGTGATCCAAGGAAGCTAAACAGTAATGTTGTCAAAGCTCATCTCAGTATTTTCAAAAAAAAAGGATTGCTGTTTGATAGTAAGAATTTTTTTGTGATTTGATGTTTAAATTGTGTTTGAGATGTGAAAATTTATGAGGAAAAATATTCATGAAGTGATTCTTTTTTCTTTATTTGGATCCATCAGCTTCCACAGAGTGATCGTCTGCAATCATGGCAACGCTCACCAGTCAAGACAAAATAAAAAAAAAACATTTTTAAATGACATATTACTGAGACGCCAAAGAACCCAAACATACAAAAAATGAAATTATAGGTGAAATAACTTCACATCTAAAAAGTCGACAATGCAAGCAAAGAACTGTGAGTCGAACTAAAAGAAAAGAAAAGAAACGAAACGAGAGGAACAGATGTTTAGAGCGATGAAGCGTAACAGGTCTGATTCAATGACTTCACTTTAAGAGATAAACGTAAATATAACCATCATCTTTATTTCTACCTGCTCTGTTTCACTGTCACACACAACTTCAGTGGTAATATCTTCAGGTTGTTCCCACTGTAAATGTGTGGAAACATGATGTAAAATGGTGTGAATTTTACCTATACAACGTACACTTGAACTGATATAGATTTGTTAAGGTGAGCCTTGTGTTAGGTGGTTTATTCAGCTTTTTCTCTGGACCCGTTCACTGCAGTACAAAGCTGAGCGTCTGGCTGGAGCGGCTCTCTACTCCTCCAAACTGAGGCTGCGCTGATCGGTGATTACGGGAGGAAACAGACCGACTATAGATATACTTTATATGACCCCACTTCAAAAAACCCAAACTATCCCTTTAACTCCAGGTGAAACTACTCCGAGTTGATCAAACTAACTATTGTTGTATATTTAATTCCTTTTTATGTTAATGAAATAAAATAACAGATCCATCGTAAATTTACATTTTGATGTTTGGTCATATTTGAAATTAAGAAACAAAAAATCAAAATCAAACCAAACAATGAAATAATAGCTGAAACAAAAATAAACATGTGTTCAGAAAGATTACAGCAGGAGCAGCATGTACAACCTAACAGGTAAAATTCAGTGAACACAAAAGTCTTTATCTCTACCTGCTCTGTTCCACTGTCACACACACCTTCAGTGGTAATATCTTCAGGCTAGACAGACCGTGGATGAATGGAAAAATCTTCTCAGTGAAAGTGTGTGTGAAGGTGTGTATGTGTGTGTCAGTGTCAGGATCAGAGAACGACAACTTTTCTCTGTTACAGTCCAGATTCACTCTGATCCTCTGGAGCTTCTTCTGAACTATGACATCAGTGTCTAGAGTTGACGGTGAGCGTGCTGAGTATTTACCATTGTATAACTTAATACCCCAGAATCTAGACCACATGTAACCCTTCCTGTTTACAGACTCTGCACACACACCAAGTAACCAGAAGTTACTGTCTGCAACCTCGACATCCCAGCTGTAAGTCCCTGAGTTAAAGCCCTCAGAGCCCAGGACAGAATAGAGGTTACCAAACCTCTCTGGATTATCAGGAAGCTTCTGTTTCTCTCCTCGTCTCACACTGCTCAGATCTTCAGACAGGATGAGGACTGTACCAGCAGTGTTTGGGTCCAGAACCAAAGGAGTGTAGGAGACCATGTCCTTCATCTTGTTCCAGATGTTGAAGCTCAGGTTGCCCAGGTGTTTGGCCTGGTCTATCAGAGCTCCTGAGGGCAGCTGTGGATCCTCCAGCAGGGGGCGCTGCTGGACTCTTTCCACTGCAGCCTTGTAGTTGTGCAGGAATGAGACGTCTTCAGCTCTCAGCTGATCCTCTGTGGCTCTGACTGTGTGTGAAAGAGCTGCTATCTCTCTGCTCAGAGCCTCCATCTTCTCCTTCATCATCTGACTCTTCTGCTCCTCTTCCTTCCTCAGTGCAGCCATCCTGGCCTCCTCTTCCTCTTCTAGAAACTGGTGCAGCTTCTTAAACTGATCCTTAATCTGCCTCTCTGTGTGTCGGGCCTGGACCTTCATGTGTTCTGCTGTCTGAGCAAACTTCACTTTAACTTCTTCAAAAACCTTTAACTTCTTCTTTAAAGGCTCCAGAGTTTCTTCAAGTTTCTTCCTGTGTTGTCGTGCAGCTTCATTGATGGGTCTGATTGTGTGGTTGGTGTGTTGTTCTGAGTCTCTGCAGACGAGACACACCGGCTGCTGATGGTCCAGACAGAAGAGTTTGAGTTTCTCAGAGTGCAGACTGCAGAAGTCTTCTGAAGCTCTCTGGACTCTGAAGGCTTCACACAGGTTCTTTAAAACCAGATTAACAGGCGGGCGTTCCTTTGATGATCTTCTCTTACAAACTGGACACTCCTGTGTTTGTTTCTGTCTCCACCAGCTCTGCAGACAGTCTTTACAGAAGCTGTGGCTGCAGGACAGAACAACAGGCTCTCTGAAGACGTCCTGACAGACCGGACAGCAGAGGTCCTCCTCTGATCTGGAAGCCATTTTGTCTCTGAGTGAAGCTGAAAACACAGCAGACAGAAAGTCCAGTCAGTCACGTCTCTGCTCACTCCTCTAATAACAGCACTGAACTTTACTTTCACTTTGAGTTTTGTTTCAGTCAAACTCACCTTCAGTGTGTGAGTGTCTGCAGGGTGAAGAAGTGCTGCTGAGTGCAGTTTTTCTCTCTTACAGCTGAACTCACTCAGAAGACGCTCTTCTTGTTGGACTTTGTTCTGAGGGTGAAGTTGATCGTCTGTCTGTGTCTCTCTAATGAGGAAGAGGAACAGACTGTTTCCTGGTTTGTTCACAGCTGAGCTAACCCTAACCCTTCTGTTAAAGGAGACCTGTGTAGTTTTAGAGAAGAATTTAAAATCCAAATGTCCTCATTTACAATATTAATGAGGTATACAAACTCAGAAATATGTGTTTTCTCCGTAAGTGAATAAAAAAGCTGTTCTCAGAGGAAGAAAAGGTCCCAGAACACTGTGTGAAGCTAGACAGGTGGCAGTGTCCGCCACATATAAACTGTGTTTTCCTTTAAGGTCAGTTTGTTTATTCAATGAAGATCTTTGTGTTCTGATTAACGTTTCTTCCCTTAAACTACAGAGTGCTCCTTTAAATGTTGCTGCTTCACAGCTAACACAGGGACGTGTTTCAGTCAGTACAGATTTATTGCTGGATGTTGTTGTGGTTTATTGTCCTCCTCAGCCACCGTAGCTTTGTGTACAAGTGGGCATGTGATCCAACACGCTCAGTCTGCCAAAAGGCCACAGACGAGGCCCAACTACTGCCAACAACTCGGCCACAGACGCTCCAGACGTTGGTGTGTGAGTGTTTCAGAGCTGTATGGAGAGCCGCTGTGATCCACTGTGGCAGGATTTAAGAAATACTGAGGTCCTGCCTCTCCACCTCCACCCAACCCATCCACTGCTAAACCTGCATTTAAACATTTTCACAGGAACATTAATTACTGAGGAAATAATGTCAGAGCCAAGACATGGATGGGAACTGGACTCAGATTAAACAGAAGATAAATCACCAGGCTGGTGTTGAAATAACTCTTTCCAGTTCAGTTTCTCGCTGCATTGAAACCTTCATTGTCAAACACATTGATCAGAGGAGCAGAACTGCAGCAGCTGGACATTCTGGAGTCAGAACCGCTGTTTACCTGAAGTACTGTCGACTGAACCACTTGTTTTCACTGTTTTATACTTAAAAACGTTAAAGTACAGAAGCGGGAATTAAACATTAAGATGAAACACGACAGCCAAGAAAATACAAAACCTGATACAGACATGATTCATATACTGACAGCAGAAGCTGCCATGTAAGATGCCAACCTGCTCATCAGGAGCGATTTGGGGGTTTTATAGCTTCCCGCCGTCCGAACGGGCCAACTTCCGGTTTAGCGCCCGACTAACTTCCGGTTTAGCGCTGGGCTAACTGGAATGAAGATGAAATAATTTTATCGTGCGGCACTTATAGACTTTCCAAATGTTATTGGACCGAATGGCTAAAATTTTAACTGAGAAACGAGTCATGTCTCGGATGCTGTGACGTTCAAAAACACATATTTACCGTTTTACAGCTCCTTCTTTCCCAATGTTAGCTTATGGGAATGTTTTTGGGCCGCAGTGCATCATGGGATGATGTAATCACAGTTTGGCTACTATGAAAACTGGCTTCAGAGTCCAGCCAGAGACAATTTTGTATTTGTTTTGTATTTGCCCATTGTCATCTATATTTTGGAGGGACATGGAAAAGTTTATCTACAATAAAAACTAAACAGAACGTAACAATTAGACCCAAAGATATTATTTCAAAATTCAAATACAATGACAAATCAATTTGCTCCACAATAAACCTCATGATTTTAATATGTAAATTCCACATCCACAAGAGCACATTTTCCAAGTCCCTCCCAAACTTTAAAGTCTTCACAAATTAGTTCATTTTTTATATAGATACCTTGAAACTGATGCCAAACAAGAAAAGTGAGCGCACACTATCATACTTAGTCATTTTCACTTACCCCAAAATAATAAGTGTCTTATATTTATTTTATTTCAATTACATATATGATTATATATATTATTATATATATATTTTTAAATTCTTTTTGTAACATCTCTTTATCACTCAATGCCTGTTTTTATCTTCACTCTGATTGTCTGTACTTTTGCAAATGTTAAATAAAGACTTTCATTAAAAAAAAACTGGCTTTAGAGTCTTGAACTCAATAATAATGATAATAATAATAATAATAATAATAATAATAATAATAATAATACAGTTTTTTCATAATTATTGAGGTCTTTGTGTGCAGATAGATAACTTTAATAATCACTGAGAGGAAATAATGTGTAATTGTTTTATATTTAATTCCAATGTCCTGATTATGATAATGAAATAAAATAACAGATCCATCGTAGATTTACATTTTGATATTTAGTCATATGTGAAAGTAAGACACAAAAAACAAAATCAAACCAAAGAATGAAATAATAGCTGAAAATAAAACAAAGATATTTTTTCGAAAGATTACAGCAGGAGCAGCATGTTCAACCTCACAGGTAAAATCCAGTGAACACAAAAGTCTTTATCTCTACCTGCTCTGTTCCACTGTCACACACACCTTCAGTGGTAATATCTTCAGGTTATACGGACTGTAAATGTGTGGAAACATCTTCTCAGTGAAAGTGTGTGTGAAGGTGTGTATGTGTGTGTCAGTGTCAAGATCAGAGAACGACAGCTTTCCTCTGTTCCAGTCCAGATTCACTCTGATCCTCTGGAACTTCTTCTGAACTACGACATCAGTGGATGGAGGTGATGGTGAGCGTGCTGAGTATTTACCATTGTAGAACTGAATACCCCACAATCTAAACCATATGAAACCCTTCCTCTGGACAGACTCTGTACACACACCCAGTAACCAGTATGTACTGTCTCCAACCTCGACATCCCAGCTGTGAGTCCCTGAGTTAAAGCCCTCAGAGCCCAGGACAGAGCAGAAGTTATCAAACCTCTCTGGATTATCAGGAAGCTCCTGAATCCCTCCTTCTCTCACACTGCTCAGATCTTCAGACAGGATCAGGCCTGGATAAGCAGTGTTTGGGTCCAGAACCACAGGAGTGTAGGAGACCAAGTCCTTCATCTTGTTCCAGATGTTGAAGCTCAGGTTGCCCAGGTGTTTGGCCTGGTCTATCAGAGCTCCTGAGGGCAGCTGTGGATCCTCCAGCAGGGGGCGCTGCTGGACTCTTTCCACTGCAGCCTTGTAGTTGTGCAGGAATGAGACGTCTTCAGCTCTCAGCTGCTCCTCTGTGGCTCTGACTGTGTGTGAAAGAGCTGCTATCTCTCTGCTCAGAGCCTCCATCTTTTCCTCAATCATCTGACTCTTCTGCTCCTCTTCCTCCCTCAGTGCAGCCATCCTCGCCTCCTCTTCCTCTTCTAGAAACTGGTGCAGCTTCTTAAACTGATCCTTAATCTGCCTCTCTGTGTGTCTGGCCTGGACTTTCATGTGTTCTGCTGTCTGATCAAACTTCACTTTAACTTCTTCAAAAACCTTTAACTTCTTCTTTAAAGGCTCCAGAGTTTCTTCAAGTTTCTTCTTGTGTTGTCCTGCAGCTTCATTGATGGGTCTGAATCTGTGGTTGGTGTGCTGTTCTGAGTCTCTGCAGACGAGACACACCGGCTGCTGATGGTCCAGACAGAAGAGTTTGAGTTCCTCAGAGTGCAGACTGCAGAAGTCCTCTGAAGCTCTCTGGTCTCTCTCCAACAAGAAGGCTTCACACAGGTTCTTTATGACCAGACTAACAGGTGGTTCTCTCGTTGAAGATACTGTCCTACAAACTGGACACTCCTGTGTTTGTCTCTCTCTCCACCAGCTCTGCAGACAGTCTTTACAGAAGCTGTGGCTACAGGACAGAACAACAGGCTCTCTGAAGACGTCCTGACAGACCGGACAGCAGAGATCCTCCTCTGATCTGGAAGCCATTTTGTCTCTGAGTGAAGCTGAAAACACAGCAGACAGAAAGTACTTTCATCTTCTGTTATTTTTTTGTACAGTGTCTTTGCAGACATGCAAGGAAACATTAAAACAGGCATGAAAACAGGTCAGGGATGAAAAAGGTGAGAAGGATCGACTCCTCTCGGGGGTCTGGGAGGTCCCCCAGAAGAACATTTCACATATCTCATATTTAAAAGCATCAATCTGATGCATTTTGAGAGGAAATTCAAGCAGAATTACAAGACAGTATGAACGTATGATAAAGTATCTATCTATACATGGTCACATTATGCTATATAACAAATGGGACTGACAACTTCTCTCATGAAATGCGCAACAGCACAACTTTAATAGTGCAATCTGCCGCACAATGAAAAAAGCAAGCCCTTAAAGAGTGTAACTGACAAGACCAACATGGGTTTTGAAAAAGGTGCTGTTTCTCTGCTTGGAAGAACGGTGCTGACAACATGTGTTGATTCTATGACCTGCACCTTCTTCTTGTGCACTTCTGATTGTCAGTGTGCCTGCAGTGCATGGCTGCCCTTGTTTGCATAGTTAATGTCTTTCTGACAGAGAATGCAACATGCAAATCCCTGCTTACTAATCTTCTGATCACATCTGCTAGATGGAATGATAGCTCTTGTCCTTTTACTGTGACTTTTCCGTCTAGCCTGAGCCAAGACCAGTTCCAGCTGCACTTGATCCCTGCATCCAGTTGTTTGACAACCACAGCTTCTTTCTCTTCATCAGAAGAGAAGAGTCATTCTGGAAAAACAATGTTAATGTTCGGGTTAACTTCTAGTTTAGCCCAACCTTAAATTTGGCTCGCTAATCAGTCTTGAAAAGCTGGCTAGCATGAAAAGCTAAAGACATTAGCTTGCGCCGGACCACTGGCTGGGTCAGGTCGATATTTCCCGCCACTATCCTCGGGCCGGGCTGGGCCGGGCCGGGCCCTTGATCAAGCATTTATGTTTTAAAAACAAAAACAAAAACTCAAAATAATTACTGTATACACAGCTAGAAAACGCGCATCTCTCTCCTCCCTCCATTGTTGTGTTTGTGTCGCTGCATGGTGTTACACGTGAGTTGTCCTCATGCTGAAAACGTGACTTGTCGCGTACGTGACATCACTCCTTGAGACGCAAGAAAGCAAAAATATTTATTTTAACTAAGGAAAATGACAAAAATATTGCAGTTCACTAATAATCTCTGGTATACCCCCCTCCCCAAAAAATTTTATTTCTCATCGGATCTACACAATTCACGTAGGTCACCTATTTTGGTTTCAAAACATCAAATTTCGCCGAAAGGTGAGTGATTTTCATGCCTGTTAAAATGACACAAATCTTAAATTTTTATACATTTTGTCAGCACCACAGAAACATTGTAGGTTACATGTTAAACTTTGTTTTTTGCTTTGTGTTTGTGACTGCTAAATGATCCTTTATCATTTATTTAAAATCTGACCTGCTGAATCTCAGGCACATGGGTGGGACCAATGAAAATCAATAGTGTCTTTTGACAGATTTTTCAGAGCATGTGTGACGACGTTCACACCCCTGAGCCTGTCGACTGAGGGGCCATCCACGCCATCAACTCCGCCCTTGCTCTCTTATTTGGACAGCGAATCTGCATATTTTGTGTCATCGCCCCACCCCTCAACCTCTTAACCCCACGACGTCTCACAACAACAACAACAACAACGGTGGACTACATGCTTGTGTTCGTGCTGCTGAAGATATTGAGCCTATTATGATACAATATACTTTATTGTCCCATTCAGGGAAATTTGTCTTGGACTCAACAGCTGTGCCATAAATGCCTTGACAACCACAATGACAACAAACAATACATCATCAGCCATTCCATCACCGACAAACACATGACAGTATTGCACATATCCCATAACATAACACATACATGTACTATACATAAATAATACATGCTAAAAGATCACCGTAATAATAATCAAAGCACTTTAAAAATGATTGCACAAATATCGGCCTCAAGCAGCATTATTTAGGAATTTGATGGAGGTTGGAACAAATGAATTCTTAAAACGGATGAGTTTACAGTGAGGGACTCTGTATCGTCTGCCCGAGGGTAGGAGGTCATATTCTAAATGAAGAATATGGGATGGGTCAGTCACTATCCTCTCAGCTTGCCTAAGAACAGTTTGTTCATAAGTAAACTGCAAGGTCACTTTTTCCTATCACCTTCATGGCCGTGTGCACCAGACAAGTGAGTTTAGTTTTTAGTTTTGCAGTGATGTTGCCATACCAGGATGACATCCCATATCTGACTAAGCTCTCCAGTACTGCCTGGTAGAATAAAGAAACAATTTCAAAATAGAAACAGGCACATTGTACGATAATTATTTTATTTTCCTCTCAACTGCATCCTAATTTATGGTGATTTAAAGTTGATCAAAACAGAAACGTCTTCCTGAATTAGCTCTCATACCTCCTAAAACTGAGAGGAATCGAGGCTTTGACACGGAGGTAAAAGATTAAACTAACTTCATCGGGGTCCATGTTCACTCAGATTTAGTTCACGGCTTGTTAGCCACAATTACCAACTCTAAACAACATTGAAGAACAAAAGCACTTAATATTTAAAGTCATGGCGGACTGTAGCCTGATACGTAAATAAACACAAAGGAAGAAACAAATTACCTGAATGTGGTTTTAGCGCCGATTCCTGAAGCAGGTCGCTGCTGATGCTGTTTACTCTGCTGGG
The DNA here is from genome assembly GCA_903131615.1 of Diplodus sargus. Taxonomy (NCBI): domain Eukaryota; kingdom Metazoa; phylum Chordata; class Actinopteri; order Spariformes; family Sparidae; genus Diplodus; species Diplodus sargus. The sequence continues at coordinate 9,728 of CAEMYA010000918.1, read as the reverse complement.
CACCTGAACGTTTGAACAACATGGCGTCCGGCGCGAAAACACCTCTAAACTACGGCGTCCTGCAGAGGACAAAAAGCTCCCGGGAACAGCGCCAGGCTCTGAAGCCAGTTTTCATAGCGGGCACGCTGTGTCAAAACACCGTCCCATGATGCACTGCGGCACCAAAATACTTTTCCCATAAGCTAACTTTCTGAAAGAAACGTCTGTAAAACCGTGGATTAGTGTTTTTAACTGTCACAACCTCCGACACGTGACTCGATTCACTGTCAGAATTTGAACATTTGTGCCAATAAAATTTGAAGAGTGAAAGTCTTATTTTATCTTTATTCTAATTGGCGGAGAGCTAAACCGGGAGTAGCAGGCTCGGTCGGCGGGAGTCTCGAGAGCGCGCAATGTATGAGCCGCCCAAGCGGAGGATCCGGGTAATTTAAAAGCCGGGGAGTCGAACTTTTTTAGGTCCAGAACCATGGACCTGTAACTAGTGGACACAGCCTGAGGCGGAGCACCATTCATTCCGATGAAAGTTGTTTTATATCAGACGTACACAGAAGAGCTCGACTTTCGGCTGTGGCTCTTCCGCAGTTCGGCCCACAGAGCATGCGCACTAAAGACTTCCACCGACAGAGCCGGCTCACTTCCGGTTTAGTGCGGCTCTCCTGGATCTTTCAAATGTTATTGGACCGAAATTATTTAACTCCTGACAATGAATCGAGTCATGTCTCGGATGTTGTGACGCCCAAAAATTCGTATCCACCATTTTACAGCTCCTTCTTTCACAATGTTAGCTTACGGGAAAGTCTTTTTGGGCCGCAGTGCATCATGAGATGATTTAATGACCATTTGGCCACTATGAAAACTGGCTTCAGAGCCTGTCACTGTTCCTCCATATAGATAATAATAATAATAATAATCATAATAATAATAATAATAATGTTCCCAGATTGTTACATCTCTTCCCAAACATCACGTCTTGATCCGTGTTCCTACATGTCAACCTGTTTCTGTTCATTCTCTTCTGCTGCGTTGTCAGTACAAAGAATCACTCTGTAAATTATGAAGAATGACACGATGCATTTCCAGACCTTTGGAAACTTTATTCAGCTCTTTCCAGAAATAACAGATTAAATTAGGTCTGATATACATGGACTTGATAAGATGAAACATGACAACCATGAAGAGACAATATTTTCTTATGTAGATGAAAAACATGATATGAAATCACCACCATTATCATGTTTTAATGTCTGCAAACTATAATCTAGACTTTAAAATAAAGTGTCTTGGATCTTGGCCACTCAAACATGTGATCTTGATCAAAAGCTTATTTGTGTCCGCTGCAGGTAATAACGGTCTTTTGTCATCAAAGTGTCCAAGCAGCAAATTTGGTTGCTGAGGAACAGGCGGAAGTTGTGGGGGGACGCCGGTGGTGATAGAGACAGCGACAGAAATGGCGAGTTTTGAGAGTTGAGACATTTGTGACATTTTGTGACATGTGGAGTCGTTTTTTTGTGTTGTGAGTCAAAACGATGAGGAGAAGCAGAATGTGGAGCAGGCAGTGCAGCTCTTCATTGAGCTGAGGAGCCTGAGGCATTGCCTGCATTTGTAAATTTCAAAAACTTATGCACAAATTTAGCAAACAACAATTTATATTTGCATTATAACTAATGCAATTGGCTCATGAAACATATTTGTGGTTTTCACAGTAAAAAACTTTTTCCTACTCTGATTTTATGTTATTTTAGTTCCGTAGTGTTAATATAATATGACAAAATGAAAAAATAACTGTACAGTCAAACATGTGAGGTTGTGCTGAAAATAACGACACCAAACAAGGCAAGGTAAATAGTTTTTAAGGTGAAATATAATGGTAAAATCAAAAATAGTCAACAACAGCCAATTATATCCCTGAAGTCCCACCTTCAAACACAACCTCATTTGGCCTCCATGAAAAAACTACTTAACCTCCTACTTTTCTTTAGAAATACATGCATCCTACAGGCAATGCACTAGTATTTGAAATTAAGAAACAAAAAGCAAAATCAAACAAAAAAATGAAATAATAGCTGAAATTAAAATAAAGATGTTTTTAAAAAGATTACAGCAGGAGCAGCATGTTCAACCTCACAGGTAAATTCAGCACCCTTTCTCATTAAGAAATAAACACAAAAGTCTTTATCTCTACCTGCTCTGTTCCACTGTCACACACACCTCCAGTGGTAATATCTTCAGCTTATCGACACTGTAAATGTATGGAAACATCTTCTCAGTGAAAGTGTGTGTGAAGGTGTGTATGTGTGTGTAAGTGTCAGGATCAGAGAACGACAACTTTCCTCTGTACCAGTTCAGATTCACTCTGATCCTCTGGAACTTCCTCTGACCTATGACATCAGTGTCTGGAGCTGATGGTGAGTGTGCTGTGTATTTACCATTGCTTAACCGAATATACCAGAATCTAGACCATATATGTCCCTTCCTGTTCACAGACTCTGCACACACACCCAATGACCAGAAGGTACTGTCTCCAACCTCGACATCCCAGCTGTGAGTCCCTGAGTTAAAGCCCTCAGAGCCCAGGACAGAGCAGAGGTTATCAAACCTCTCTGGATTATCAGGAAGCTTCTGTTTCCTTCCTCGTCTCACACTGCTCAGATCTTCAGACAGGATGAGTTCTGGTCCAGCAGTGTTTGGGTCCAGAACCACAGGAGTGTAGGAGACCATGCCCCTCATCTTGTTCCAGATGTTGAAGCTCAGGTTGCCCAGGTGTTTGGCCTGGTCTATCAGAGCTCCTGAGGGCAGCTGTGGATCCTCCAGCAGGGGGCGCTGCTGGACTCTTTCCACTGCAGCCTTGTAGTTGTGCAGGAATGAGACGTCTTCAGCTCTTAGCTGCTCCTCTGTGGCTCTGACTGTGTGTGAAAGAGCTGCTATCTCTCTGCTCAGAGCCTCCATCTTCTCCTTCATCATCTGACTCTTCTGCTCCTCTTCCTCCCTCAGTGCAGCCATCCTGGCCTCCTCTTCCTCTTCTAGAAACTGGTGCAGCTTCTTAAACTGATCCTTAATCTGCCTCTCTGTGTGTCGGGCCTGGACCTTCATGTGTTCTGCCATCTGATCGAGCTTCACTTTAACTTCTTCAAAAACCTTTAGCTTCTTCTTTAAAGGCTCCAGAGTTTCTTCAAGGTTCTTCTTGTGTTGTTGCGCAGCTTCATCAATGGGTCTGAATCTGTGGTTGGTGTGTTGTTCTGAGTCTCTGCAGACGACACACACCGGCTGCTGATGGTCCTGACAGAAGAGTTTGAGTTTCTCAGAGTGCAGACTGCAGAAGTCATCTGAAGCTCTCTGGTCTCTCTCTAACAAGAAGGCTTCACACAGGTTCTTTAAAGCCAGACTAACAGGTGGTTGTTCCTTTGAAGATCTTCTCTTACAAACTGGACACTCCTGTGCTGGGCTCTCTGTCCACCAGCTCTGCAGACAGTCTTTACAGAAGCTGTGGCTACAGGACAGAACAACAGGCTCTCTGAAGACGTCCTGACAGACCGGACAGCAGAGATACTCCTCTGATCTGGAAGCCATTTTGTCTCTGAGTGAAGCTGAAAACACAGCAGACAGAAAGTCCAGTCAGTCACGTCTCTGCTCACTCCTCTAATAACAGCGCTGACATTTAATTTCACTTTCACTTTGAGTTGTGTTTCAGTCAAACTCACCTTCAGTGTGTGAGTGTCTGCAGGGTGAAGAAGTGCTGCTGAGTGTAGTTTTCCTCTCTTATAGCTGAACTCACTCAGAAGACGCTCTTCTTGTTGGACTTTGTTGTGAGGGTGAAGTTGATCGTCTGTCTGTGTCTCTGTAATGAGGAAGAGGAACAGACTGTTTCCTGGTTTGTTCACAGCTGAGTGTGTTGAGGGGTGGAGTTCTGTCAGATGTCTTCTGTTAAAGCAGATCTTTGTAGTTCTGGAGAAGAATTCCAAATACAAATGTTTATATTTTCAATATCATTGAAGGATACAAACTCAGAAACATACAGTTTCTCCATAAGTGAATAAACAAGCTGTTCTCATGCGCCGATCCTCCACGTCGTCCTCTGTGTGACAGTTACTCTGCTCCTCTAATGAGCCTCCTGACGTGGTATCAGAGCCACAGTAGAGGCGAGCCAGCGTCTGTGTGAACAGATAAGCTGGAGTAGCTGCGCAGGAGGCGTGTTGATCTGATGGTCACAGCCTGATAACTAAACAGGTCCTTCACTCATCAAATAAAAGCGAAATGACCCACAAAGCAATGTGACAGGACCAAACAGTAATCTGGTAACTGAAACCGTCTTTGGCAACTTATGAGGAAAAACATGCAGCATTTTGTGGCGACCCCTGTTGGTGCTTGACAGGGGGGGTCTGGAGTAGTTTGCTGGTTGGCAGGGGGCTGGACCAGCCTGGCAATCTAGTAACTGAGGACACCTGGACCAGTGATCTTGTTTGCTATATAAGCAGGTTGTCATTCATTGTGTCTCTCTCTTCCTTGCAGACAGATGCCTGTCTCCCCAGATGATGTGGCAGCCTTAACCTTTGGTTTTCTTTTATGCACTACACAACACCCACACACACACACCATATTTACCATGCATGAATATCTTACACCACTGATTATACTGACTCACACACCTCATGTTATTGTATTACCTCAGGGGTTCTCAACCTTTTGCAAGCTGGGCCCCTCAAAGCTGGTTCATTGCAGTTGCCCCCCCCCCCCCCCAGGAAGAAGAAAAAAGAAAAAAGAAAAACAGCTGTCCAGAATTGCCCTGTTTTTACAAATGAAATAGTGGGGGCGGGTCGGTAAGGTAACGCTGAGTGGCCTCGATGCGTGTCAGTCATGATGAGTCTCGTCATCTCTCCGCTGTGTCTGCAGACAGAGAAACGTCTAGCAGCTGCTTCTCCAGACTTTTCCTCTGCATATGTTACGACAGAAAGTTTGAATTTCAAGTCGTACTTTCTATTTTTTTGCTGCACCGGAGCCATGGTGATCATCAGTGTGATATTGACTGACAGAAAGCAGCACAATACGTGAACAAGGCGAAGAAGAAAAACGTGCAGTGTCAGTGGTCACGTCTTCTTCCTTGATTTAAAAAAATAAATAAATAAATTAGACTCAGCAATTATTTGGAACCAGCTGTTATTTATCAAAATATATTCCTGCACCCAGCGTTTAAAGGAGATCCTGCGGTTAATTGAAACCCGGCTATTATTTGGTAATATACGGTACATTTACACCCCGCTAAAGCCAGTGTGGGAACGGCGGCGGCCATGCACATGCGCGGGAGAGTGTCTGCGCCCCCTCAGGTGGGCGGGCCCCACCGGTTGACAGTGTTGGGCACGTTACTTTAGAAAAGTAATTAGTTATGGTTACTAGGTACTTCTCCCAAAAAGTAACTGAGTTAGTAATGGAATTACTCCACTATAAAAGTAACTAGTTACCAGGAAAAGTAACTATTGCGTTACTTTTAATTATTCCCCCTTTTGAGCTCAGCATTCATTATAACGTATTCGGCATCTATGTATTTAAAAAATGTCTTTCTTTCATGGCGCGTCGGCACCTGCTCTCCCCGGTATTTTGCCAATGAGGGCTCTGAAGGAGTCTGAGTCAACTGTTGATAGCGGGAGCTATCTCAACAAGTTCTCAACAACATACCTGCCTATCATTGCATTCAGTTCAGTTTGTGTCACACGTTTTTGTGAAGCTGGAGCAGAAAAATCCAGCTTTAGCTGCTTGGACGACTCCGTGTCCTTCTGTGTTAGCGGAGCTCACGTGAGCCACACCTGCTATCATCATCGTGGTCAACAACGGTGTTTTTGGCCACTAGTGTTGTAGAAGCGTGTGCCGCTGAGAGATGCTTCGTTAGATCAGATTTGCTTACAACGGACGTGGAGATTAAAGTGGTGTCTGTAGTTCCACTTTGAAAACGTTAACTTTTCCTCCGGACTCGCCATTTCTGCAGCTCACCTCTGCTAGTTTGTGTGTGAGAGGCTGCTGTGTGCGTGAGTTGTTTGTGTGTAAACCGAACACTGCCTCTGATTGGCTAACGAACTCTCACTCTGCCTTAGAGAGCCAATCATCATCACTTATGCCGTTGTCTCGCCCCTCCCTCCTTCCTCACCAAAGCTGCAGCTTCTGTGGCTGAGAGCCAAGTCGGATGACAACAGCTTCAATGAGCAGCTTCAGTTTGTAACACAACACATTTAATTGTCAGTAACGGTGCTGTAACAATGGAAATAGTAATTAGTTAGATTACCCGTTACCAAAAAAAAGTAACGCCATTTATGCTAACGCAGTTATTCCCATCACTGCCGGTTGAGAACCACTGTATTACCTGATTTATCCTTATTATCGATTTAAATAAACATCTTTTTGTTATTCCTTCAAACAGCGCATCTCTATTGTTTGTCATGGCCTTGAGCCAGCTGTGAGAAGCACCTCTCACACTGTCTGTCCTACTGACTCTTCTGCAAATTTCTGCCTGAAAAACAGCGTCTGTTTCTGGCTGAAAACATTAACTCACCAAGTCTTTGTCTCCATCCACTATTGTGTTCTCACGATGACGGTCAGCCCTTTGGACCGAGACTTCAGTGAACTTTCCATCAGAAAACAGCCTCCCTCCCTGCGAGTGAGAGAGTCAGACAGGGTCCAGTTTACTGATGGTGATTATTTAATTATGTAGTTTAGAGCAAAAAAATGCAACTTTGTCACTTTCCAGGATGTTTGGTGAGTCAGGATCTCAATCACAGACATTATAACAGCATCCATATGATTATAAACTGTCAGCAGTTTCGTGTTTAGACTGACACGAGGACATGAGGAGAAACACATTGAAAAAAACACTCAGACGTCATCATCATGACGTGTACCGCCACGGCTTTTGGATCCACATCGCCGGGTTGCTGTGCAAATTACACAGCGGTTCTGGATTACGCCAGAGCTGTTTGGTTCTGTGTGAACACACAAATGCAGAAAAATTGGCGAACCTCTGCTGCCAACCCTGCTGGAAAAACCAGCATAGACCAGCACCAAAACACAACATATGCTGGTCACCAGGAATATTTAATATATCATTCAACTCTCTTACATTATCAGCATAAGTCTTGCTTTGATCTTTTGATTGTTGCTTTCCAAATCGTATTGAAAACTTTTGACATTCAAATTTGAGTAACTCCCACTTTAACATAGGAGCAAATCCAGACTCTGATTGGAATTTGTTGATGATTTGCTTAATACCCAACCATTAATCTGATTGCTTTAGAAAGGAAGCATTGAATTTCTAGTATCCAGGTTTGCTGCGACAAGGAGAATTTGAGTTTGAGATAGAGAAATCTATTCCAGCGTGGTCAGTAAAGGGAGCAGCAGTGAAATTATATGTTTGGTCCAAAGAGGCCAAATTGTCAGAAATAAGCCACAAGTCTAACCGAGATTTTTGGGTGAGATCTGCTTTAAACCAGGTGAAGGTTTGTTTCATGTGGGTGTAAAATTCTCAGAGCTTCTCATAATGCAAAATACTGCAAAAATCATATATATATAAGAGGGCTAAAATTATCTTGACTGCCTCTTGCAGGGTATCTGACTGTACATAAGTTTGGAGCCTCATTAAAGTCACCGCCAACGACTACAGACGTTGAAGGAAATTAGTTTCTTTCTTGCAGAAGTTTGTCAGACAAAAAATGAAGGAGTGTGAAATTAGAGTTCCTTGTATTAAATCCATAAATATTCACCAAAATAAATATATTATCCCCACATTTAATTACTACCAAAACCAATCTAAAAACATAAGAAACCTCTGTATACAGAATCTCGCCATTAAATTTAGGATTGAATAAAATGAATAGGCTACACCTCCTGAGAATTTAGTACCGTGAGAAAATGTAGCTTTTCCTCCTCACTGGTTGCACCAGAATGCTTCATCTTCTGAAGAAGAATGAGTCTCCTGTAAAAAATACACATCCTTATTTTGATAACTACAAAACAAAAATAAACCTTTTCTTTTAGTTAGATCTCGTACATTAAGAGAAAAACATGAAAACTGAATATCGAACATACGTATAGGCCTACACACGACACAATACACTGATGAACAATGTTACTTCACCAGTAGTTTCTACTAAAGGTTGAGAAATGTGCAAAACCTGAATTCACAAATCAAAAACTGTACTCAAAGTGAACAATTACTGTATTTACCTTCGTGTTATGAACAAATATAGGAGTATAAATCTCTAGAAACATTTTTAGTCGAAAAAAATAAATAAGTGCAAGTGCTCTCAAAAGCATATGAACAAGTAAAGGAGCTAACGCTATCCTTCTTTAACAGGTCAAAACACATCTGGTATATTCAGAAAAGGGGCAAGATTCAGAAAGTATGCAGCTTATTATATAACCCACATTTTTTACAATTAAACACCTCCTCGTGTAATTACCTCATGTGAAGTCCTCCACAGAGATCTTTTTGCCACCAATAACAGCAGAAGGACCCTGAAGCCTGCTCTCTTCTGCCTCCTCGAGTCCTCCACCAGCGGCCACAGCTTCGCTCTCGTTTCTCTGACTTGCTGAGTCAAGTCTTCCGATATCTTCACGTTCTTCTGCTTGAGTACCTCAGAATTTTTTTGCATCCGTCCAGACTGGATCTCGGTGGATGCTGTCCCTCACTCCTCCTCTGTGGTCCCAGTCTGTGGGCGAAGTCCACCGTCTTCTGAGACCAGGAGAGACACGGGAGAAGATCTCAATCACCATCATGTTCGTATTCTCGCCCTCAGCATCAGGAATCCCGGATACCTTCAAGTTCCAGCGCCTGGAGTAACGTTACGCATCCATGTCATTCACTTTTTCCACCAATTTCTTATTTTCAGCAGACAACGATTTAATCTGGAGCTCCAGGGGATCTACTACCTTCTTCTCCGCAGCTCGCACTGAAGTAAAGAGCGTTTGAATACTCTTAAAATTGTTCTTTATGGACGTCTCTATGAATTCCAGCTTCTCCCTGAAACCGTGCTGCGACTCAGTGAGCTTGTTAATGGCCGCCAGCAGGACGGCGTTGGAGGGCTCCGACCTCGGCTCACGGCGCCAAGTTGTTTTCTGTGTGCTCGGAGAAGTTTCAGCCTCCACAGGTGGTTTTGGCGTAGGAACGACACCGTTTAAGACTCTCCGCTGACTCTTCCATTGCCGTTTCCTCATCCTCCAGAGTAGACGACATGTCAGCAGAACCAGTTATTTAGCAGTTGGAGCCTTTTAAACAGACAACGGTTGGGACGCCGAGCTAGCAAGCAAACAGCGTCAACGGTTAACAACTGTTAGCTCGCTGTAGGCAGAGCCCGACAGAGAAAGTCCACGAAAAAAACAAAACAAAAGTGGGTCAAAGTTTCACCAACAGGCCTCAAAACTATTTTTTACAACGTTAGTAAAACTATTTACATGTTTCTTGGTCTTCGCCAGGCGAATTCAAGCCTTGAACGACAAAAATCTTCGGCAGCGCACAGAAGCATCAGTGGCGCCATGTTGGCTCCGCCCCCTCAGGCCTTCTTTCACAATGTTAGCTTGTGGGAAAATGTGCCGCAGTGCATCATGGGATGCTGTAATTACAGTTTGGCCCATAAGAAAACTGGCTTCATAGTCTGGCGCTGTTGCTCCATATAAGTAACAATATTGGTAACTAGAAAAGGCAAGTTCTGAAGAACTTGCGGTTGTGAATGCTCCTCGCGAGCAGCTGAAGC
>CAEMYA010000917.1:21756-36244 GCA_903131615.1 Diplodus sargus | reverse complement strand
TGTGGGCGGAGCGAAAACCAGACTGAAACCTTTCGAAAAGGTTGTTTTGTTTCAGGTGATCCTGCAGGCGGGCAGAAACAGCTTTTTCTAGAACCTTGGAGAGAAATGGAAGGTTGGAAATGGGCCTGTAGTTGGCAAGGATTTCAGGGTCCAAGGAGGGTTTTTTAAGGATTGGTCTGATTATGGCCGTTTTTAGGGCAGGTGGAACATGGCCAGCTTGGATGAAGTGGTTTATCACTGTGGTGATCAGAGGACTTATAATAGAGATGTTTGTTTTCACCAGGACTGTAGGAAAGGGGTCAAGGCCACAAGTAGAGGGTTTAGTCGTCCTGATGATGTCCTCAACCTCTTGCTGTGAGACATCAGGGAAGCAGTGGAGAGGCTTGGAGATCGCAGACAGTGGGTCAACAGCCAGGATAGGTAGAGTGGAGAGACATTCAGATAGGATGGCATGGATGGAGTCAATTTTGGAGCTGAAAAAGTCCATGAACTTGTTGCAGTGTTCTTCTGTAGTTTCTATGTGCGGGGCTGTTTGTGGCTTGAGGAGATGATTAATGGTGGAGAATAGCTGCTTAGAGTTTCCAGTATTCTCTTTTATCATGTTTATAGAAATCCACGGAATCACTGGCTGATGAAAGCTGAGCAGAAAGAAGGCACTGGAGGTCCACAGTCAAATTTTCTAGGTTGATGTTTTTCAGGTTCCTAAAGCGGAGCAGGTGATTTTTCTTAATATGGGGGGATGGAAATGGTAACTCCATGGAGATGACCTTGTGGTCAGACACGCCCAGGTCATACACCTGTAGATTGCTGATAGGGGCAAAGTCAGTGATGACCAGATCGAGAGTGTGCCCCCTGGTGTGAGTGGGTACATCAACATGTTGAGTGAGATTGAAACAGTCCAAAAATTGAAGAAATTCAGCAGCAAGACAGCAGGATGGGAATTTCAAGTGGATGTTCATGTCTCCCAGTATAATTGTATTGGCAGATATAGAATAGAATGATGAGAGGAGGTTGTACATCTCTGGAATGAAAGCTGGGTTTGGTTTGGGTGGACGGTAGATGAGAAGTACAGTCATCAGGAACGGAGGCTTACATTTAAATGCAAGGCATTCAAAAGAGGACAGTTCAGGTAGAGGCAGGGGGGACAGATCCAGCTCATCACGGTAGATGACAGACAGACCACCGCCACGGCCTGTGCTGCGGGCTTTCTGGAGGTAGTGGTAGCCAGGAGGACAGGTCTCATTTAAAACAGAAAACACATCTGGTTTGTGCCAGGTTTCTGTGAGGCACATTAAATCCAGATGTTTGTCCAGGATGTGGTCATGTATGAGACAAGATTTGTTTGTTAGAGATTGAGCATTTAACAGTTCAATTTTGACATTAGGACGAATAGTAAGTCTCTGGATTGGCTGAAGCATCCTAAGATCCACTCCACGTTTTCTGCCCCGTTCTGTGACTCCAAGAGGGGCAACAGCATACTGATGACGTGATTGGGATGCGACATTGCACGCAGCTGACCAGAGGGATGGTATTGAATGGCCGGACTGGGAGTAAACAAACTTTCGACGGGAGCTCCTGTGAATGTAACGGGGTCGGGGAAGTAATCCAAGATGTTTGATGATTGAGATGCACGTTGGAGTGGTGCAATTGTTGAATTTCCTCAGTTGGGCGGCGGAGTAACTCAACATCATGCCAATCGTGAAGGGTGTCCGTCTTGTCGCCGTTAGCCTTGGACACGGGGTAACAGCAATCCTCATCGGCAGTACGACAGGAGGAGGCAGGGCCAGGAGACCAGTCGCTCTTGGTGGAATGACAGAACCTGGTGCCAGGAGTCCGGTAGTGGCAGGGAACACTGTAGCCGTCTCGTTAGCTGCTTAGCTAGCAGTTGGCAGTTTGGCGTCCGCAACCAGCCTCTTGAGAGGGGCAGCTGGCTAACAGTTTGAAGAGTTGACTGAGGGTTCCCGGAAAAGCAGCGGCAACAGGCTATCCAGGTGAATATCCCTTGATGGCAGGCTGGATGGAGACGGGAGTCTCTGGAAAGTGGTAGACTGGCAGCAGCTGATCGTCAGTTATTAAGGAGGTCAGTCCGCTGTTAGCCGTTGCAGGAGTACGATGGCAGTAGGTGGGTGGACAGACGTCAGATTCGGTTACAGCAATTGTGGTAACAAGTACAATATTGTATACTATTTTTCTCCGTTAAATCGGTAAGTAAAACAAACTGAAAAAGGGAAAAAGAGAAAGGAGAAGCCGCGAACAAGCAGCGCCAGCGTCCTCTCCTGTCCTCGGTTGCTAGGCAACACCATCAAGTCAATATCAAGGTGTTAAATATTGTGAGATTTGATTTTGCCGAGTGGTCCTAACATTTATGTCATGGTTCATGATTCAGTGTCTTTTTTTGTGTCTTATGTTTTGATATTTTGTCCCTTTTTTGTGTCTCTTCAGTGTTCTCCTCTGTGCTCTTTCCTCCATGTTCTCCCCTCTGTCTTTTCCCCTTCCTCCTTGCATGTTTGTCTCCCTCTGTCTGTCAATATCAGGGGTGCAGATCCAATGTCAAGATTGGGGGGGGGGGGGACACAAAAGTGATGTTTTTTTTTTGCCTGTATGCAACTCACACCATGCCACCATAAATCACAACTTCGTAGAGGCTCGCCATATCATTCAAAAAGTACTGCACAGGGAATCATTTAATGTGCTTAACTTTCTTGTTTATTTGTCCTAAACAGCCAACAGCGGGCATGTAATGTCTACTCATGTTCTTATCTTTTGCCTCCCTCCAACCCTCTCAGATCCCCAAATCTTCTTACCATCTTCCTTTTCTCCCAGTGTATGGGACTACTTTATGCATGATTAATTGATATGGATGAATATCGAAATATGAAGCTTGTGTAAACTAACTGATCATGTTTTTACAATGCCAATTAAGAGCACAATAAACACAACACAAGTTGACCCAAAACAATCTGAATTATTACATAAATTTATATAAAATTGTTTGTTTTCGTCTGTCATTTTCCAGGACTCCCTGGAAGAAGAAATCCTGTATCTGTATAACTTTTCTTGTCTGTATCTGGACAACTCCTGGATAAAATAATTTGCATTGTAGTGGAGGAGACCAGAGATGGAATGTGGAGTCAGAAATATATTTGTCAAACATTATTTATTCCAACATTTCAATCATTTCTTTTTAGATGTGAATCTAAAATGTAAAGAATGTTAAGTCTGAAAATACATTTGTTCAATTTTGAATAATTTAGGGTATTTTTACAGAGCATTTTGGACGCAGTATCTGTTTTTAAGCAGGGCATGATGAAGCTGGAAGTATTGCTTCACTTTCTTCTGGAACGCAAGGAGGACCTGGTTAATTGGCCCGCGCTGAGAGAAGGGACTGGATCTGGACTTAGTAAAACTTTTTTCAGAGGCTAAGAGACTGAAGGAGCAGTTGGAAGAAGTTGAATGGCGTAGACTACTGGGTTGTTGGCAACCTGTCCTTTAGCCTCTCACCAGACCTGGTGATTGGTAATAGCCAGGCAGCTAGCCCCCTGGAAGCTCCTGGGCCAGCCAGGCCCGGGTGTCTAAACCAAGAATGAGGCGTCTCTGGACACGTCTGACCGCTTCCAGCGACCCTTTGTCGGCTCCCAGGCCGACACCTGCCAGTGGTCCCACGTCAGCTTCCAGGGTGCCGGCTCCAGGTGATCCCCCGTCGGCTCCTCTCTCTCCTCTGTGTCATTATCTCACCTGTCCTCCTCCCCTCCTCTCTCCTCACCTGTTCCTCGTTCCCTCATCAGTGGTGTGTGTGTGTGTGTGTGTTGTTCCCTGTGAAGTCCCTGTGTTTCCTCGTGTGTCTCCTGGGGTCCGTTTCACAAAGCAGGTTTAGTGAAAACTCTGAGTCTGTTAACCCTGAAATGAGGGAAACTCTGAGTTTTCCGTTTCACAAAGGGAGGTAGCTCAAACCAGAGAAAGAGGGGTAACTCTAGCCTGTTTCACAGAGAGAGGTAACTTAAGCTCTCGGTCAGTTACCATGGTAACATACTCTATGAACCTAACCTGGTCGGGACCAGGTTTTTCTCAACAAACCTCGAGTTTCTCTCTGTCTCCGCCCTCTTTCAGCCCCACACGGTATTTGATTTCCTCATTCATTCAGTCAGCGGGCGAGTTTTGGCGTAGTAAAGTTCTGCCGTCTGTTTTTTGAGAAAATCATTGCAATAATCAGTCAGTAGTCCTACATTAGAAGTTATAATAGGTGGCGACTATTTTCACTACCATGGCGTGTCCTTTTGATAACGATCCCGTGGATGAAAGTGCAGCATTACTGCGCAGAGAATTAAATATTCGCCGGGAGATGATTATCAGACCGCGCACAGATGTTCTTGCATTTCCAGACAGTTATCTTTTTGAGCGGTACCGTTTCACGTCACAGTCCATCATTTGCATACACAACCTAATCCGTCCTTACATTTCCAACATTACCAACCGAAGTCATGCTCTCACATCCCAGCAGATATTGTGTGTTGCGCTGCGTTTTTTTGCAAATGGGAGTTGTTTTTTCTTTTTATTATACAGCGTCGGAGATGCAGAGCACTTGAGCAACTGTATGCAGAGCGGTCAGAAAAGTGTTCCTCGCCCTGAAACGCCTCTACCCATCTTTAGTTTAAATAGGCTTAATTGTTTAACAGAACATGATATAGATGAGAAGACATTTATGTGTGTGAAAACAGCATCATGTTGGGGATAAAACAACTATACGGTCAAACAGCCACTTAATATTTACTTTACAATGTAAAACATGATCAAACTGAGGAATCCCCATGAGATTATGCGGAGGTCTAATGTTTTTATGTTTCATCTTAAGTTGCTGCCAAGTGCGCTTCTCCCCCGCGGGGTTGCACCTAAATGAAATAAATTAATTGGCTACCACTCAAGTAGTTTCCCCCTGTAATATTATTGTGATTGCAAAGGACTACATTTAAACTAACGCACTGACCCGAGCAGCAATGTTCTCGCACGCCGTCTCCCTCTCTTTTGCTGCTGCAGCGGTGTTACACTTCCTTCTAAAAACGTGCGCAGACTCACCGTATGAGCGCATTAATATTTCTAATTCCAGCAGGGTGAGAAATGTAGCCGCCCTCTTCCCCGTTGCCATGGTGACTCGTCGAATCGGGGCTCCATTGACGCCGTCTTTCTATACTTGTGGTGCACGCGCTTAACTCCAGGTGAAACTACTCCGAGTTGATCAAACTAACTCAAATCTGCTGTTCTGGAACCGAAAACTCTGAAACCGAGTTTCCTATCTCAGAGTAGATCAACTCAGAGTTCAGGGTTAGACTCAGAGTTTGTTAAACCTGCTTTGTGAAACGGACCTCTGTTCTGCGGTATGTTTTTGGTTTGATTGACTTTGATTTCTGGTTTTCCTGTGTTTGATTTGAACTTTGCCTTTGTCGTTGTTCTTTGTTTTGGCCCTAGTTTCTGTTTTTGTCGTGGTGACTGAGTTTTTTTGTTTTTTGGGGGGTTTTTCTGTTGTTTTTTTTCCTTCTGTTTTTTGGCACTCAGCTTTGGGAAAATAAAGGTTATTTTTTGTTCTACCCTATCTTGCCTCCTGTGTGTCTGCTTTTGGCTTCACCTTTTAGTCTACCCCAGCTTGATAATTTATGAATTGCTTTTCAGAAGATTTGAAAGTATTGAAACATATATTGTACATCATGATGAAACCTGAATATACCAGGGTACTGTTTGGGCCATGTCGCCCGGTCCTAATCCTGGTACAGTACGTGTGACTGCCTCAGTCCTCTGAGAATCTTTTCATTTGATGGATGGAATGATACATAAACTTAAAAAACATAAGTCTTGGGTTTGATTTATTTCACTTGGTGTTAAAATCATGTGGTTTAAGTGAAGAGTTGCAGAATATATATGGGACTATCAGACGTGTAGAAAGATATATTTTCCAACTTTAAATCTACTTAATGGAAAAAGGTGTTGGGCTGGTTAAATCACTAACATGCCACACTGGTTACGTGGGAAGTGAGTGTGTGAGTACTAGAATCGTCTGCATCAGTGACGGCTGGTGGTGATTTTGGGTGGGTGGGCTAATGAATGCATTGCATTTATCAATACTTCACACAGCAGCAACAGTAGCATCACATCAAGTTGCAGCAACAACAGTGTATGTTTTGTTATAGAATCAGAAGCAGAATCAGAAATACTTTAATAATCCCTGGGGGAAATTACTTGGTTATTACTTTGGAAGTGCTCTATGGCAACACTGGGGAGACATATAAGAATGGCCTGATGCTGAAAATCTCTCTCTCTCTCACACAATATTGCCAAAGCATACAGGAGTACACAACAAGAATATTAACAATAATAAAGATGATAATAACAATAACGGCAATAATTGTTAATTAATTGGATACAAATCAATGTTTTCAAAGAAAGTATTTTTTTATTGAACAATGACAGACAACAAGAATGTGTGTTTGTGTGTGTGAACAAGAAAAACAAAAACCAGGGGCAGGTGATCCATGACATCGCAACCATGAAGAAAAAAAAAACTCAGGAGGAGGACCAAATTAGCAGCCAATTCGCAGACTATTAGCAGCTGCTGCCACCACCGTCAGCTGCAGTGACCACCAGCAGCAGCCGCCGCTCAAAAATAAAGCACAGTAGCCTACATGAAGTAATGAAAGTAACCACGTTAAATTGAACATGGAACAGCACAAAAAAATTACATGCAGCCAACAACACGTCACATAATAAAAAAAGGTATTATGTCCCAAAATTCAATGACATATTAAATGAAATATTTATCACAAACGCCCTCTTATTTCTACTAGTGCTAGAACGAGTCCTATATCACACACATAACCGACTAACGATGGCTGACACGGTCAGGTTCAGCAGATAAAAGCCAAAATAAATAAAACCCCTTAGTAATACATGTAAATCCTGCTTGTTAGTTACCAAACATCTTTAATATAAAAGTTGCTAGCGATTCATTACCGGACTATTACGTTACCTTTACAGCTGGCGAAGTCGCACTAGCTAACTAGCTAGCAGGCAATGCTTGAAAATTGGCTCTAACAACCAAGATAAAATACAGATAATTACGCTGTGCACGTACAAATGAAGACCAGTGTAAGCATCACAAAAGGCCTCTGATACAATATAGACAGTTGACAATTCAAAAGAGGTTGATATTTCAGCAACTTACCTCTGGAATTATTTGATGCGTCGCAATGTAAGTGAATGAGGTCCAGCGCCCAAATGATAGTGTTTGGATCTAATCCGAGCTCCATAACCCGGAAGCAGGCGGTACAAAGCGCCGCCATTTTTTACAACTAGAACTGCGCTGTGATAGGTCGAAGGTCGGCCTTGGGCAGAATTAATTTAGCCCAAATGGGCAGCATATGAAGGGGGCGTGTCAGGGCACCTGTCAATCATAAGTGAATGGAAGCTTGCTACTGTACTTGGGCTGAATACATTTAGCCCATTCACAGGAAAAAACCCAAGATATCTCATATATCCTGGGTTTTTTCTGCCACTTTTTTGTGCTGTTGCTGTTTTAGGTTCAATCAAAATTTAAAACAATGTGTTCTATGGTTTTTAATAATATTTTTTGATTTTTACTGTAAAAGGTAGGTAGGGCTTAGCCCTGTTAGCCCATATATACCAGCCGCCCCTGGTCTGCATGCTCTCCGCTCTTATCACCAGTTCGTCTTTGTCTCTTTAGTAGCAAGCTTGCATTCCGACATTCTTCCTCATGTGTTTTTGACCCTGTTTTAGCCTCGCCCTTGTGATTTGTTTGCCTGATATCTTTTCCTGGTTTTCCTGTGGACTGTATTGTTTTGGAAAGTACACTCTGAACACTCTGTCTCTGAGTCATGCGCTTGGGTTCAAGTCTTTTGTGTGAGTTTTGTCGGTCATATATTTTTGTGGGGTTGTGATTTATTATCGTCCTCACTGTTGTTATTAGATAAATACAAGTACAAGTACAACGCTGTGTACAACATGAATACAAGTGAATCATCTAATTTGCTATTCTTTTTGACATATACTCAACTGAAGACAGTACAAAGAATATATTCAATGTTAGACCTTATCAACTTCAATTTTTGTTAATATACGCCAAATAACTTTTAGTGTAGCAACAAATAATAATAGAATAAACAGATCTCACCTGTGTCTGCAGTCGCCATGATGTCACTCTGCTGGAAACATCAGACTCGTTCAACTGGAAAAGAAAGGCTGGTTTTCAGAACCTGAAGAGAGAATAAAATGTTCATAAAATAGATGTTCAACGGACAACGTGTCTGCTGCTGCCACATAGGAAACATAAACATACACACAGACATACTGAGTGTGTCTTATACTTATGTCAAAGAAACTACTGAAATCATGAATTGTAATCTGACCTGTACCTCTGACTTCAAAGGTACCAACCCTTAAGCTCCTTTAGAAACCAGTCAAATTTGTCAAATCCGGATGTTTCCTATGAAAAGCTATCGGCAGATCCCAGTTTTAAAGCACTTATATCAGAATCAGAATCTCCCCAAAAGAATAACAGCAGTACAGAGATGTTGTACAGTCATCACATCACAGGTTGTGTATGTGGCGAGGCTGAAAGAATCTAAAGGTAAAATGATCAATTAAAAAGATGAAATTGGATAAAATTAACCAGGCCGGAGTGGCAGACGCCCACCTCTCGGAGTGGTGGACGAGGCCCTCAGTCACTCCAGAACACAAACACAGGAGACAGAGAATCAGCTGGGATAAATAGTCAGACTAGAGTCATTCAAGGTCAAAAGGAGAATCCCCAGGGTCTAAAATCCTGGTTAAAAATCCAACTGGTCTGTTAAAATAGGCAAAGAGGGTACTTAACTGCAAGAGGGGTGCATCGCGACCACACCCCTCTACAAGCCCACGGTGCTTCCCCTCAACTCCGGTGATGGAAGTCGCCCTCTTCTTCACTTGCAGTCCACACGCCGTTCCCACGGGTCTCACAGTCCAGCACTCGATCTGCCTGTATGACGCAGAAACATACAGCCACCAGTTCTCCGCTGACACACCAATTCACGTACTCTACTCTTTTCCTCCTCCGCCTGGCCCTGCAGCAGGCCTTCTCTGTGTCTACCGCTCAGCACTCAAAACAACACTCCTTGGAAATAACGTCCTGTTATTCACCCAGGCATGGAGTTGTCACGCCAAACAGACAAAGGCCGCTGCGCTTCAGGTGTGGGTGCTCTCCTTCAGCGGTGGTGGTCTCCTGGCTGTCTGACTATTTAGCTGGGTGGGTCCTCTGTCCTTGGCGTCAACTGGCAGGATGTTTCCAGCTGCCTATTGGCAGCAAAGAGGGTATTCAGCTGCAAGAGACTGCATTGCGACCACACCCCTCTAAAAGATTATGTTTGCCAACTATCACAGTATTCAGACTGAATACTGTGATGGTTGGCAAACATAATCTGAAAAGTGTTTTCTTTAGAGCTGTTTTCACACTGTATTGTGATGGTTTAAAAACCCTTCAGTGATTCTTGAGTTGCTACCCTTGTTTTTACTGTTTTCTGTAAAAATGTTTGTCAGTGTGCATTATGATAATTATAATGGTAATGACCCTAATGTAAACAAAGAAACACATGGATCTTTATATACCCTGAGCACGTGGCTTACTAAGGAGGCTCGTCTACAGTGTCAACCTCAGCTACCCAAAAGACCTGAAAAAACACTTTTAAGTCTTTCACAAGCAGTGTTGGGTATAGTTACTTTAGAAAGTAGTTAATTCGGTTACAACATTACCATCAATTAAAAGTAATCAGTTACGTTACAGCGTTACCTATGAATAAAAGTAACGCGTTAGTACTCATGCGTTACCAAAAATTAAAAGCCGTTTGCAGCGCCTCGCACATGCTGCAACTGAACTGACACACACACAGCCTCCTTTAAATGCACCGAGAAGTCGAGACAATGACGAATCAGTCAAGGGCGTAGAATTGGGTAGGAACGCCCCTCGCTTGCCTTCCTGATACCCCGGTCCAACTTCACCCCTCACTGCAATATATTATCATCGACATAATATAATTTATTTATTATAATCCCAACAATTAATCTTATGATGGTCAATGTCATGATATATTGCTTGCATTAGGTTATGTTCACGTTAAGTTCACATTTATATTATGTTATTATCCTGTATTACAGCATGACATATTACATTACAAATTTGCCCTATATTACATTGTCATACCTCACACTATCTCTTCAGACTATGTTAGGTTATAATATACCACATTTCTTATTATAATATCTCATATTACATTATACTGTCTTATCTTATCTCAAATTATTTAATTACATTATATAAGGTTAAATTATATGACACTATACTATGTCAATATATCTCATATCATGTTGCATACTATTACTACTTATTTAATTTTTAATTAATTTTTGTTGTATCATCTATCTATACCTCCATGTTTATAATTCCATGCTATCTGCCTCTCAGCCACTTGCACGCATGCACACACACCTATATTACCTCTATACATATCATCATAACTCTATGTTGTTTTTTGTTGTTATCTGTACTGTATGTCCACTATCTGTATTTGTTGATCCTCGTGGTGTGATGTACTTGTCCCCCATGTCACCTTGTCTTTCATCTCCTTCAAAAGAAGGAGGAGAAGCTGAAAGAGAGGCTGGAAATTCACAGGTGAGGTTCAAATTTATGATGGATATGTTAGTCACGAGATTCAGCACTGTGACAATGTTAGTGTGATGTAATCTGAATAGCAATGCTTCACCCTTGTGGCTTTGAAACTCTTCGAAATTGCTTCCTTGTCTTTCATTAGTTGCTTTAACCTATAACATCTGCATGACGTGAAATTATGATTGCTAATGTAAAAAAACGTCAACTTTCAGGAGTGCTGCTGTGAAGCACTTTTGTGTCCCCACCAATCTCAAAATCAAACCTACGCCCTTGGAATCAGTCATCCAACCAAATTAACTCTGCAGTGTAACAATAACAGGAAATACAGTCAGCAATAGCAGGGTGATAGAGTGGTGCTTGGATACAAGATGTTTTTTTAAATTTGAAGTGGAATTTTTTGCGGTCGACAGAAAGCTTTTCACCAACGCAGAGTTCATTTTACCGTAATGTTGTTCTTGTCCTTTTCGCTGGCGAATTGAAAATAATGTGCGCACTTCCACGATGCAAAAGCTGTCCTCTCTGCCATCTTGCCAGGAGTTCGAAAGCACGCGCGCGCGCGCGCACACACACACACACACACACACACACACACACACACACACACACAGGTAACGTAGGTCAGCAGCAGGGCACTGACACATCCGCAGGTGGCTCAGTACTGTCTGACAACAAGCAGGATTTTCCTTTCCTTATCCGGAGAAATTCTTAAAATAACCGGTTACTTTTTAAAAAAAATAACAAAGTTACTGATTGCTTGACGCACGAAACTAACGCGTTACGTTACACGAAAAAAGTAATTTGAGTACTCTAACGCGTTACTTTGTAACGCGTTGCTATACTATAACGCGTTACAAAGATGACGCCATACTATATAATCTTACTTTGTAACGCGTTACCCACAACACTGGTCATATATTTTTGTGGGGTTGCGATTTCTTATCGTCCTTACTATTATTAGTACAAAATGAATACAAGTGAATGATCTAATTTGCTAATCCTTTCTGACATATACTCAATTGAAGACAGTACAAAGACAATATATTCAGTGGTAGACCTCATTAACTTCAATTTTTGTGAATATGTGTTTATTGTGAAGTTGAACAGTTCAATGATTCAATGTCTCAGTTGGATATTACTACATGTGCCAAGGAACAGTTTGTAAAACTGTCACCTTGCATTGTGTTTTTTTTGTGTTTGTGTGTTTTTTTAATGTTTAACACAGCGCCACAACTTTTTGGGAATCTGGGCAGACAGTATGTGCTTTGTCCAAGCAGTTCTTTTGTATTCAGCTATCTTGCAGCATTATTATGAGGGATGTTATGTTTTTATTGTGGAGTGAAAGTCTGAAAGAATTCGCTCCATTTCTGAAGTGTGTCCACCCTCTGCTGGTGATCTTCTAGAAGCTCTTTATGGAGCTGTGGACACCAAATAACTTTTAATGTAGCAACAAATAATAATAGAATAAACAGATCTCACCTGTGTCTACAGTCGCCATGATGTCACTCTGCTGGAAACATCAGACTCGTTCAACTGGAAAGCAACACCTGGTTTTGAGAACCAGGTTTAAGAGAAAATAAAATGTTCATGAAATAGATGTTTAACTGACAATGTATCTGGTGCTGCCACATAAACAAATACACAGACACACTGAGTTTGTCTTATACTTATTTGTATAAGACTACTAAAATCATGCTGAAATCATGAGTTGTTATCTGACCATCCAGATATATTTCAAAGGTACCAACCCTTAAGATCCTTTAGAAACCTGACTCTTGAGTACTTCAATCTAATGCAGGACAGATTTATTTAAATTGGCATTTATATTTATATCTTAACTAAAGATATACAATAAATGAAGTGGAGTGGAAGCATGAGGTCGCAGAAAATGTAGATACTGGAGTAAAGTACAAGTACCTCAAGACTTTACCTTAATACAGTACTTGAGTAAATGTACTTAGTTACATGCCAACAGTCCAAAGGACATTCTCCTAAATATTGCATTGAAGTATGAGAGTCTTTTTTTCCCTCTTTCTTCATAATTCCACTCAACTACATTTTGTAGATAATTATTCTACTTTTTATTCCACTACTTGTATCTGATTACTTTAGTTACTAGTTACTCTTCGGATGTAGCGTGTTCACACACACAAACATGGAATCAGTGTATAACATATGATGTTGTGTTTTAGATTTAATTACACAAAAGAATTTAAAACAAGCTCGACCTTAACCAGCTGTAACAACCCATCGACGGGATGTAACTAAGTACATTTACTCAAGAACTGTACTGAAGTTCAATTTTGAGAAACTTAACCATATTATTTCCATTTTCTTAATTTTAATTATCAAAAGTTCAAGTTAAGTAATTAATTTAACAATGTGTTACTTTGGCTCTCATGCAGAATGTTATAAAGTAACTAGTTAGAGAGGATGTGTTAAAAAGTGACACAAAACTGTGTTGTTACATGTATAACACATTATGTGTGGATTTCAACACAAATGTGTAAAAAAAGATTAAAACGCGTAACACAATTTAAAACAATGTGTGTGTTATTTTACCTGGCAGGAGGTGGCGCCCTTTCTTCATGTTCGCGCTACAGAGACAAAGGAAAGCAACATGGAGGCTGCATCGCCTGGTGTGCTCTGTGTGCTCTGTGCGCTCCCTGACGCTTCACTAAGTAAGTTATCAATTACTAGTTTATATAAATATATCTCACCAGACTGTAAAGTGTTAGGATAAATTTGACATCTCTCTATAAAAGCAAGGAATCTCTGTCTGTCTGTCTGTCTGTCTGTGTGTGCCTCAAATATCTCTGTGGATCAGGATCAGAATGACCTGAGAGTTTCAACATGGCTGCCGTTTGGGTCAGTGGTGTGCGACTTCGCATTTGTTTGGACTGCAATGATACGTAAATAAATTATTTCATAAATGCTTTACACATTCTGGAGCATAGTCCTCCGGAGCTATCACAGTGACATGCGCATTAGAGCCAGTCACTGCAGAGCTCAAGCCATGACACACATTAAGAAACAAGCGGATGTATACCTGCGGCAGCGCGAGCTGGACCGGAAGTTAGCTGGCGGTTCGGTCCCGTTCTGTTCTGTGCATCTAAACTGACTGTTGTGGATTAATGTGACTAAACAAGACCGGACCGGCCTGTTCGGGTCTGAGAAGATGCGGAGACGCACGAACAACAAAGTGGAAACGGAATCTGTGGATGTTCGTGTGTAGCTAGCTGCTAGCCGCTAGCCGCTAGCTAACCTACACGGCCCAATTCCCGAGCTGACGGACCGGACGCACCGACCTGTAAAAAACCGGACTTAGGGTAAATAATGTCCGTCATGTTTGCTTTGTGTGTGGTGCAGAAGAAACGGTAAAAATGGGCTTTTGTCACGAAAGTGTTCAAGCAGCAAGTTTGGTTGTAGAGCAACAGGAAGTTGTGGGAGGAACGTCGGCAGATGATTGACAGGCAACGACGGCCGGTGTACAGACAGCGATATTGACATTTAGCGTGCTTGGAGTGTATAGTAGTGTGTTCTGTAGTGTTTGGTGTCGTGTGTTTAGTGTGTAGTGGAGTCGGTTTTTTGTTTAATGAGTCAAAACAGAAGAAGCTGAATTTGAAGCAGGCAGTGCAGCTTTTCATTCAGCTGGAAGGAGCTTAGGCAGACCTGGGCCCGTATTCACAAAGAATCTTAAGGCTAAAAGTAGCTCCTAACAGGCGAATTTAGGAGCAACTCCTAAAAATAATGGGCGTGTCAGTCGTAACTTTAAGACTCCTAATTTTTTAA
>CAEMYA010000917.1:0-16323 GCA_903131615.1 Diplodus sargus | reverse complement strand
AGTGTGTTCCTTGTGAAAACAAGAGATTTTCTTTATGAAAATTGTGCCAAATGCAGAGAATTGTGTGTAGTGTTTTGAAAAAAGTGTGTTTTAGAACTGCAATTTGAGTGTAAAGCAGGAATTGTGTTTGTAGTTTAGCAGAATTGGTTCAGGGGGTTGGTGCATGGGTTACATGTTGTGGTCATTGTGTCTCAAGTACCAATTTTTGTGTCTAAACAATCAAGAAAAACTGTAACATCCTGCTGGACAACATTATGACTTGATAATATATTTCTATACACACAAGTTGATCAAATAAAAATCAACAAAAGGTTCTGATGAATACTTAGCAGAACTTTATCTTCTCTTCTTCTATTAGATCCCTTAGAGTCCATTATTGTCTCTCATACCATGTTGATTTACTGATTCTTTAAAGTGTTTACAGTCACCTTAGATCAGGTGACTGTGGTTGTTAGCGTCACATCACAGAGATTTGTTGTATTGCGATGCTGATTTGGATTCCAGCCAATGAGAAGCATGTCTGCAAGTCCACTGCAAAACATTACAGTTAAGACTTTTCTGCTGGAACTTGTCTGTCACTTGAAAATGTTAGAGAGCATCTCCCTGAAACTTGTCCATATTGATGTATTGACCCCTTCAGAAGTTTTTGGTATCAGGTCCAAGATTTCTGTTTTACGTTTCTGCCACAGATCTTTCTTTTCCTTTGCTGTTTTTGCTTTCTGCATTTGTTTTTCATGGTCTTTCAGCAGATCTTTTATTTTTGACAGTGTTTCTAAATCTGAAGTCACAAGTTTCACCAATTCATAAATTTCACCAAGATGGTCTTTTTCTTTTTTCTTCATTTCTTCTTCTTTTTTCTTGAGCAGTTTTTCATTGACAGCATTAAGTGCCTTTAACATGTCATATTTCTCATCTTTTTCAGTAATTTGTTTCTCATGTTCTTTCTTCTGATCTGCAAACTTCTTGTTGTATTTCTCTTTGAACTCATTGAACTCTTCAGCTTTCTTTCTTGCTTCTTCTTCATGCGTCTTCTTCAGATTCTCAATTTTCTGCTTATAGTTCTCCTCCATGATTTTTTTCTTTTTCTCCTCTTGTTCTCTTCTCATTCGATCTTCTTCTTTTATTTTATTTTCATCATTTTCTCTCATTTGTTTGTATTCTTCTTGCAGAGTTCTGAGTTTCTTTTGTTCCCCCCGTTGTCTATGTTCATCTTCTTGACGTCGTTTTTCCTACCATTCCTTTTGTTTTTTCTCCCACTTATCTCGTTCTCTCCTCATCTCTTCTCTGCTCTCCTCCAGCTTTTTGTCAATGTTTTCCTTTGATTCTGACTCTGATTTTATTTTGTCCTCCAAATCTTCAACTCTTTGTTTCCACTCCTGTTTTTTAATTTCTTCCTCTTGTTTTCTCTTCCTGTCTTCTTCATCTCTCATTTCTTGTTCTTTCTTTCTCTTCTCACGTTCTCTGTTGATGTTTTCTTCCTTTTCTTTAAGTTTTTCTTCTCTCAGTTTTCGCTCCTTTTCTGTTTCTGCTCTCTGTTTTTCCATTTTTCTTTTCATTCCTTCCATTTCTTCCTCATGTTTTCTTTGAAGCTCCTCTGTCTCTCTCCTCATCTCTTCCTCCTTCTCCTTCAGGATTCTCTCCATTTCTTTCTGAATCGCTGTCTCGGCCTCTTGCAGCATCTCGTTAGTGTAGCAGCTGCCTCCATTTGTCTTCACCATGGTGTCGATCTTGGTGATCAGCTCACTGACCTGCATGTGGTTTTGTTTATCAAGGTTATTAAACACGTGGTATCTTCCTCCACAGTCAGCGATCAATTTCTTAAAGGTTTCATCACATTTCTCTTCGATGTATTCTTCAATGGACAGCTTCTCGTGTTCCAGTTTATCTCCTCCAGTTAACAAAATGATGGTGAAGTTTTCAGCATTCTTTCCGAAGTCTTTCTTGATAAGTTTTAATGTTTCCTTCGCTTCTTGTGTAAATCTGCCAATTTGTACCACCAGCAGGAAGACATGTGGTCCTGGAGCCAGAAGACTGATGCATTTCACTGTTTCCTCATTAACTTCTTCATGAGACAGATTTGTGTCAAGCAGACCAGGAGTGTCGACCACAGTGACTGGGCGACCGTCAACTACAGTCTCTTCTTTCTGACAACGTTTGGTGACTGACTTTTGGCTAAAATCCGCTTTAAACTGGTCTCTTCCAAGAATAGTGTTTCCTGTAGAACTCTTCCCACAGCCAGTCTTCCCTAACAGCACAATCCTGAGACACTGTGGACTCTGTTCTTCATCAGCACCTGTGAAATATAAAGAAATGGAGTTACTTTAATATTCACAGTTAGAGTATAGACTGCTTAATGTCCAGTGAATGATTTAGCACAGGAAAATATTAAAAAAAAACATAATGTATTACTATTTATGAGGGATGTAACGAGACCAAAAACTCAAGCTATGATAGATTTCCTGTTAATAAAAAGAATAAAACAGACATCAGCAGAGCGTCTGTGTGAGCAAACAGTAGCATTGAGATGAAACCAATCAGAAGCGAAATAAAGCTGTTTTTTTGAGAAGGAGCAGTATAACAGAACAATACAATGAGAAGATGAGAAAAGAATGCATTCATACTAATTTCCCTTCTGAGATTCATGAACTTCACGAGCAATGATAGGATGGTAGATATCATCACAGCCCCATGACGACATTGCAGCAGTGATTTTGTGAGATGTGGTATCGTTACATCTCTTCTATTTCTATTTAAACTGTACTTACAGCTGATGGTGCTGTCTGTTCTCAGGTCCTTCAGTTCAGCCTGCAGTTTGGTGATGTGTTCCTCTTTTTCTCTGAGCTTTTCTATTTGAGCGTGTGCAAATGTTTCTGTTGTGTAGCTGCACAGTTTGTCTTTGTAGGGTCTCAGTCTCATTGTATTCACCGTGTCCAACAGCTCTGGGATCTGCTGCTTGTCCTTGATGTTGAGAACAACATATCTTCCTCCACAGCTCTGAAGGAGCTCCTGGATGTCTCTATCCTTTCTTACAAAGTTAACAACAGCTGGAGCTGTAGGATCTGACTTCACAGTGAACAGAATCATGGTGAAGTCATTGACTCGAGAGCTGAATGTGTTCTGGATGGTCTTTAACTCTCCTTTGTCTTCATCAGTGAGCGGACCCACAGGTAGGACCAGGATGAAGGCATGGACGCCCTCAGGATCACAGAGGGAGACACACCTGAGTGATTCCTCCATCACGTCCTCCTGAGGTTTTCCACACAAGGCGGGCAGCTCCACCAGGGAAACCCGTCGTCCACACACCTCTGCCAGACTCTGAACACACTCTGATGAGTTGGAGACTGAAGGAAACGCTGTCTGACCTAAAATGGCCTCAGCTGCTGAAGTCTTCCCTGCTCCTCTCCTCCCACACAGAACCAGGTTTAAAGCTGCTGTGATGTTGTCAGACTTTGGTCTGATGGTCTCTCCAGTGAAGGTGAGGAAGATTTCTCTGTTTTCATGGACAATCTTCTCACCTGTGAAATACAAAGACATGGAGTTTATTCACAGTTAGAGTATAGACTGTTCAGTGTCTAGTGAATGATTTAGCACGGGAAAACATTTTCTAAAAACATATCATGTATTACTATTTATGAGGGATGTAACGATGAATTTAATGAAAAGAAGAAAACAGACATCAGCAGAGCGTCTGTGTGAGCAAACAGTAGCATTGAGATGAAACCAACAAAGTCAACCAATCAGAGGTGGAGTAAAGCAGGTTTTATGAGAATGAGCAGTATAACAGAACAATACAATGAGAAGGAGAGAACAGAAGGCATTCATACTAATTTCCCTTCTGAGATCCATGAACTTGAAAAACACATGATAGGATGGTAGATATCATCACAGCCCCACGACGGCATCAAAGCAGTTTCTTTAGTCTGATTTTGTGTGATGTGGTATCGTTACATCTCTTCTATTTCTATTTAAACTGTACAGTACTTACAGCTGATGCTGTCTGTTCTCAGGTCCTTCAGCTCAGCCTGTAGTTTGGTGATGTTTTCCTCTTGTTGTCTGATCTTTTCTATTTGAGCATGTGCAAATGTTTCTGTTGTGTAGCTGCACAGTTTGTCTTTGTAGGGTCTCAGTGTCATTTTATCCACCGTGTCCAACAGCTCTGGGATCTGCTGCTTGTCCTTGATGTTGAGAACAACATATCTTCGTCCACAGCTGTGAAGGAGCTCCTGGATGTCTCTGTTCTTTCTTACAAAGTCATCAACAGCTGGAGCTCTAGGATCTGACTCCACAGTGAACAGAATCATGGTGAAGTCATTGACCCGAGAGCTGAAAGTGTTCTGGATGGTCTTTAACTCTCTCTTATCTACCTCAGTGAGGGGACCCACAGGTAGGACCAGGATGAAGGCTTGGACGCCCTCAGGATCACAGAGGGAGACACACCTGAGTGATTCCTCCATCACTTCCTCCTGAGGTTTTCCACACAAGGCAGGCAGTTCCACCAGGGAAACCCGTCGTCCACACACCTCTCCCTGACTCTGAACACACTCTGATGAGTTGGAGACTGAAGGAAACTCTGTCAGACCTAAAATGGCCTCAGCTGCTGAAGTCTTCCCTGCTCCTCTCCTCCCACACAGAACCAGGTTTAAAGCTGCTCTGAAGTCTTCAGACTTTGGTCTGATGGTCTCTCCACTGACGGTGAGGAAGGCTCCTCGGTTTTCATGGACAATCTTCTCAATAATCTGCATTAAGGACTTGTGTTTGTTTTCAGACATGCTGTAGGATCTTCCTCCACAGTCTTTAATGAGCTGCGTCACAGACGGATTTGTTTTAGTCTCCTTGCATGTTGCAATGACCATCGAGTGTTTTAAAGCATCTTGACCAAACAAACTCAGGATTCTCATCAGATTTTCTCTTTTCTCTCCTGGGAAATCAGAAGGATTCACTAACAGCAGGAGAACATTTGGTCCAGGAGGACAAAGACTGATGCACCTCTTCATCTCTTCTCTGACAGCTTCCACAGACAGACTGAAGATGTTTGGAGATTTAACTACAGTTAGAGGATTTCCTCTCCACTCTCCACATGCGGCCACACACTTCTTGGTTTTTTGGTAATAAAAAGCTTGGCCGATGATCAAGTTACCAAGTCTTGTCTGATCTTCCTCACTTTTTCCCAGCAGCACAATCCTGATTCCAGATGCTGTAATATAACATAAAACACAACATTTTACATAAGAAGATCTCTTCAGTCATCTACAGGCTTGGCAAATGTTCAGGTTCAATTCGTAGTTCAAGATTTTGTTTTCAAATTAAGCAAACTATGTTCATATACAGCTGTTTAACATTAAAACTCACAATTTAGAGAAGATGATATTGCATTTGAAATTATTCTGTGGCAGCGTTTTTACACATGCAAAGTAGCCAAATGAATGTAACAGATACTTAGCAAAGACTAACTAGATACTAATGTGAAATTATTTCAGATGATTTTGTATTGTATTGCTTTGAAGTGGTAAAAGAACTGTGAAACATGGGTTGGGTTTGATGTTTGAGAAAATACACAACACAGGATTGACTTACTGTCGGTCGAAGGGTTTTTTCTTGAGACTGTATCAGCGATTCCTTTGAACACACTCCTCCCTGTAAAAAGATGATAATATGAAAAAGTTAGAATATATATAAATACTTATAAATACTAAATACCTCCAGACCGCTTAACAACCATTCACACCTGGGCTCATCTAGCCCGAGCAACCCACATGAAGCCTGGTTGGGTCAACAACCCGCACATGTCCTTAACATCTCTGTGAGGACACTCCCACACAGAGTTTAAATCCTGCTGCTCAACTCCAGTTAGTTAGAACTGAAGAAGCCTCTTGGATGAGAGGTGAGACGTGTTTAAGAAACTCCAATCCAGTTGACTACGATACAGCACTAAGATATTCATTTGCAGCCTAATTTTGTAATTATCAAAGATGATTTGTGTGAACAGATTTTTCATGGCCAGAATTGTTTTTGTACTTACCAGCAGCTTTAAAAGAGTCTATGACAGTTGTTATAGTTTGTTTTTCCTTTTGTTTGGGTCTTTGATGGTCAGCTGGTGAAGAAGACGCTGTGTCCTCAAACACATCACAGCTGACATGATCTCCACTGTTCTCCTCTACGATTTCATCCAAGTGTCTTAACAGCTCTGAGGGTTCAAGGTTACTTTGCTTCAAGTTTCTGAATTTACACATTTTCATCATGTCTTTCATTGGTGGGCTCTCCAAGACCTTTTCCATCAGACCTGGACTCTCCTCTCTGGGTGATGATATGAGAACCAGTGAATGGTCGAATGAATGTTCACTGAAGTGTTCAAGGATTTTCTGCAGCCTTTGTTTCTGTTCCTCAGTGAAGTCTTCAGGCTGCAGAACCAGCAGGAACACATGAGGTCCAGGTTTAGAGAAATCCACACAGGTTTTTACATCTTCTGTCAGTTTGTTGTCAGAGATGTTGGGATGCAGCAGATTTGGGGAGTTGATCAGAACTATGTGTTTCTCCTTTACTCGTCCACTGACTCTCAGACAGCGTTCTGGTTCTTCCTCAGTGTTGAACACATTTGTTCCCAGTATGAAGTTCCCCACTGAACTCCTCTGAGTCCAGCTGTTCCCCAGCAGAACAACCCTCAGCTCAGACACTGGAGAGAAAACACTGACTTAGAAAAACCTCCTCAGTGTGAATTGAATTCATTACTGATGTGTTACAGCTTTTTAAGCAGTGGTAACTGGTCAATAGAAGACTTCAATTCTAGATGTAAACATATAAAATAATAATTCTGACTTTGGTCAGTTTAACTCACAGTGAGGTGGCAACAAGCCATAGCTGCTTCTCCGCTTCAGTGGTGTCAGATCACCTGTCAAGAAGGATACAGAACAGATTCATTCATGTTATCTTTAATCAAAAGGACACTTGTGATTAATTAGTAGTTTTAGTTAAAACTAGTAAAAAAACAAGGCTTCTGTCTTTGATCCAGACAGTTTGGAGACATCACTGAGACACGTGGAGAAACAGGGAGAAGACTGACTGACGACATCACACATCTCTGAGAAACATTTAAATATTTTATCCCATCTATTAAATATTCTCACCCTTGACCGAGGATACCAGTACTTTGGTATTTATATAGCTGAAAGATATAATCTTTTGCACAATTTCAGGTAAAGTGAACTAGTTTTGAGTCATGTATGCACATCAAGTAGACTGATGAGGTAATGAGGATGATGGATACTCAATTTTCCAAAGTTTGATATAAATTTATTCTTAGGTTTAAGCAAAGGTAAATTTAGATTGTATAGTTACAAGGGCAGTTTTTTTTCCCTCTGGGCTCTGTTTCCCTCCCTCTCTTATCCCTGCCCACTTTCTCACTCTTTGAACAGTGATAAAGCAAACTCACTTCATCATATTTATTGATTGCTATCAAAGGTAAAGGCAAACTCGTTGTAAACAGCAACAACACTGCCTGTCTACACACACACACACACACACACACACACACACACACACACACACGCTTGCAGCAGTTTGAGTTTAAATATTCAATCATTTACACTGCTTGCAGCAATACTTCAAGTGTACTTGAAGTGACACACCTGTTCCAAACTGCTTTAATGACATTTGTTGGTTAATCATTCAATTTCAACTTCCAAATTGCAGCAACGATTAATTAGAGATGCATGGGCCCTTTCTGGCCTGACCGGCCATGTTTGAGATGTTCCAAATAAAATGCCAAGATTGGGCTTCTGAGAAGGGCTTCTGTCCCTTATTATGTTTAATTTTAATATTTAGGTTTGTTGTCCTTCAAGCCTTTCTCTAGTGACTTCTGTTGACTCAGTTAATCTTTCATAATCACTTCCCGCAGACCTGGAGTTACGTCTGGACCTCAGGGAGCCAGCAAAAATCAGCGTGGTTATTGCTATTATAGTTACTGTCACGTCTCACCAGTTTAGGTCATTTTTTCATGCATATTCTAGTTTAGTCTCTCTGTTTCCTGTTTAATGTGTCTCGCTCTCCTCTCGTTTCAGACCCCCTTCCTGCCACTGTGACAGTCCACCCTGCCCTGATGTGTTGCACCTGTGCCCCACTATCACTTCCACCCTTGTCTATATAATCCGTGTGCTCCCCAGACTCATCACCAGTTCGTCTTTGTCTCTTTAGTACCAAGCTTGCATTCCGGCATTCTTCCTCATGTGTTTTTGACCATGTTTTTGCCTCGCCCTTGTGATATGTTTGCATGATCTCTTTTCTTGTTTTCCTGTGGACTGTACCTATTTTGGCAAATACACTCTGAACACTCTGGTTCACTGTGCACTTTGGTTCAAGTCTTGTGTGTGAGTTTTGTAGGTCATATGTTTTTGTTGGGTTGCGTCCTTACTGTTATTAGATAAATACAATCCTTTTTGACATATGCTCAATTGAAGACAGTACAAAGACTTGTGAAGTTGAAGAGGTTCAATGGTAACAGAAGACAGGATCATGATTTAATGATTATTGGATATTACTACATGGGCCAAGGAACAATTTGTAAAACTGTATGATTGCATTCTGCTCTTTTTGTGTTTTTTATGTTTAACACAGCGTCACAACTTTTTGGGAATCACGGCTGGACCGTATGAGCTTTGTCTAAGCAGTTCTTTTGTATTCAGCTATCTTGCAGCATTATTGTATTGGATGTTATGCTTTTATTGTGGAGAGAAAGTCTGACAGAATTGGCTCGATTTCTGAAGTGTGTCCACCCTCTGCTGGTGATCTGCTAGAAGCTCTTCATGAAGCTCTGGACACCAAATAACTTTTAGTGTAGTAAGAAATAATAATAGAATAAACAGATCTCACCTGTGTCTGCAGTCGCCATGATGTCACTCTGCTGCAAAAATCAGACTCGTTCAACTGGAAAACACCGGCTGGTTCTGAGAACCTGAAGAGAATAAAATGTTTAGAAAATACATCAAATATTAAACTGACCATGTGTCTGCAGCTGCCACATAGGAAACATAAACACACACACAGACATACTGAGCGTGTCTTATACTTATTTCTATGAATACTACCATTTAACACAAACTATTACTGTTTCCACACAGTAATAATGATTATAATTTATTATTGTTCCGAACTGAATAAGAAATGGTTATCTGAACAATCCAGATGTATTTCAAAGTTACCGTCCCTTAACATCCTTTAGAAATTAGTCAAATTTGTCAAATCTGGATGTCTCCTAGAGAAAAGCTATCAGCAGATCCAAGTTTTAAAGCACTAAAATCAGAATGAGGCCATAAAAGATTGATGAGATCTCCCCAAAAGAATAACAGCAGTACAGGGATGTTTTACAGTCGTCACATCAGGTTGTGTAGAAACAAGATATTATGGTATAAACAGATACATTACACACACCATCAGACTCATGAGCACTTCAATCAGACATAGAATGGGTTAAAACTAACTCTAATGAAAGTATAGACTTTGATCGAGATCTTTATTCTATGACACTTTCATAGTGTGTTGTTCAGATGTTATCAGAGTGTCAGAGTTTTCCTATCAGGTAGTAAAACCAACAGTTGTAATCTTGATTTTATAGCTCTTTCATAGCTGCTCTCATCACCATATCATCAAACGTCCTTGCTGAACTTTGGACTCAGTATTAGGAAACTTTATAGCTTTGGGGGATGATTTTCTTTCATAGAGGTCTTGAATTTCAGAACATTATATTCAACGTTAGTTTCCACATCATGACTTACCTGAGATGACTGTTGCTCTGATCTATGGTTGTCGATTTCCCATCATGGACTTTTGGAAGTGTACATACTATTTTCAGCTTAGTTGATGTGGATGCTTTGTTCAGTACAGGCAATAATTCTTGTCCAGCAAATCACTAATCCTAAAACAAACACAACAGGATTAATGATCACTTTCACTCATCAATCCAGTGTAGTTTGGAGACAGCACTGGGTTACATGTGGAAAAACAGGGAGAAGACTGACTGTTGATATCACACATCTCTGAGAAACATTTAAATATTTTATCCCAGGTAATAAATATTTTCACCCTTGACCGAGGATACCAGTACTTTGGTATCAATAAAGCTGAAAGATATAATCTTTTGAATTTCAGGTAAAGTGAACTAGTTTTGAGTCATGTATGCACATCAAGTAGGCTGATTGGTAATGAGGCTAACTCTGTTAAAAATTAATTGAGCAGCACAGGCTGTGGATTTGATTTGACTCACTGCCTGCTCATAGCAGGAGCTGACTGAAGACGAGCTGGAACCCACTGAAGTCATGTTACCCGTTCAACCAACAACAAGACTTTAAATGTAGATATTTTTAATAAAACTGTTCTATGCCATAGTAGGGTTCCTGTTGATGTCCTAATAATGTAATCGGTCATTAAGACTCTCACAATAATGGACTTTCATGACACAATCAACGTGGCCAGACAAATTCTTCATAATGATATAATCATGATATCTATAGAAATTTGGAAAATATGCTGACAATGAAATGTATCTTATGTTTTGATCGTAAAAAAATGCACGAAAAGAACAATTACATCAACAAGTCAGTTACTAGTTAAAAGTAACCAGATGAACTCAGAAAAAAGACACTTAAGGCTGCAGGATATTATTATATGAACATTATTAATACAATATCAATATTTTATTTTGTAAAACAGGGTTATCATAAATATTGTGACACAACTTTTAGTTTTAATGTAAACGCTGAGGTATTTAACTACAGAGCACTGAAGAAACTTGGTGAATCTGAAACCTGTTCCTGTAAATCCTGCTTATGTACATGGTTGTGACAGTAAGACTTCATATATACCATATATAACCCTAACATTTGTTAACATGAGGTCCCTGTCGAAAAAAATCCTTTATTTGTCATGACATCATCAGTTCAAATTATATTGATTCCTTTCTTGACCTGGCTCAGAGTGAAGGTGACTTCATTCCCCTTATTGAATCCACACACTTTTTTTCTGATCTTTATCATTATTATCTTATGTGAGAATACACACAACAGGTGAAGGGCAGTTTTTGTTCTCTGGGCTCTCATAGCAAAATCACTTCATCATATTTATTGATGGCTATCAAAGGCAAACTCATAAACAGCAACAACACTGCCTGTCTACACACAAACGTGTGCGCACACACACACACACACACACACACACACACACACACACACACACACACACACACACACAAACACACACACAAACATACACACATATGCTTGCAGCAGTTTGAGTTTAAATATTTAATCATTTACACTGCTTATAGCAATACTTCTTATACAAGTGACACACCTGTTCCAAACTGCTTTAATGACACTTGTTGGCTAATCATTCAATTTCAACATCCACATTACAGCAACGATTAATTAGAGATACATGGACCCTGTCCGGCCTGACTGGTCCTGTTTGAGACATTCCAAATAAAATGCCAAGAATTTTCAGGGCTTCTGTCTCTGATTATGCTTTAATTTCAATAGCTGGGGATTTTAATATTTAGGTTTGTTGTCCTTCAAGCCTTTCTCTATTGACTTCTGTTGACTCAGTTAGTCTTTCATAATCACTTCCAGCAGAAGTGAAAGACTTCTGAAGTCACAAAGACTTGTGAGGGTTGAACAGGTTCAATGGTAACAGAAGACAGGATCATGATTTAATGATTATTGGATATTACTACATGGGCCAAGGAACAGTTTGTAAAACTGTATGATTGCATTCTGCTCTTTTTGTGTGTTTTCTATGTTTAACACAGCGTCACAACTTTTTGGGAATCAAGGCTGGACAGTATGAGCTTTGTCCAAGCAGTTCTTTTGTATTCAGCTATCTTGCAGCATTATTGTATGGGATGTTATGTTTTTATTGTAGAGTGAAAGTCTGACAGAATTGGCTCCATTTGTCCACCCTCTGCTGGTGATCTGCTAGAAGCTCTTCATGAAGCTCTGGACACCAAATAACTTTCAATGTAGCAACAAATAATAATAGAATAAACAGATCTCACCTGTGTCTGCAGTCGCCATGATGTCACTCTGCTGCAAAAATCAGACTTGTTCAACTGGAAAACACCGGCTGGTTTTGAGAACCTGAAGAGAGAATAAATTGTTCAGAAATATATCAAATGTTCAACTGACGATGTGTCTGCTGCTGCCACACAGGAAACATAAACACACACACAGACATACTGTATACTTATTTCTATGAATACTACCATTTAACACAAACTATTACTGTTTCCGCACAGTAATAATGATAATAATTTATTATTGTTCTGAACTGAATAAGAAATGGTTATCTGAACAATCCAGACGTATTTCAAAGTTACGAACCCTTAACATCCCTTAGAAACCAGACAAATTTGTCAAATTTGGATGTTTCCTATAGAAAAGCTATTAGCAGATCCAAATCTCCCCAAAAGAATAACAGCAGTACAGGGATGTTTACAGTCATTACATCAGGTTGTGTAGAAACAAGATATTATGGTATAAACAGATACATTCACACACCATCAGACTCAGGAGCACTTCAATCGGACTTCAAACTAACTCTAATAAAATATAGACTTTGATCGAGATCTTTATTTTATCACACTTTCATAGTGTGTGTTGTTCAGATGTTATCAGAGTATCAGAGTTTTCCTATCAGGCAGTAAAATAGCTCTAGCATAAACGTAAGCACGTAAAATAGCGCAGATTTTATAGCTCTTTCATAGCTGCTCTCATCACCATATCATCAAACGTCCTTGCTGAACTTTGGACTCAGTATTAGGAAACTTTATAGCTTCGGGGGATGATTTTCTTTCATAGAGGTCTTGAATTTCAGCACATTATATTCAACGTTAGTTTCCATGTCATGACTTACCTGAGATGACTGTTGCTCTGATCTATGGTTGTCGATTTCCCATCATGGACTTTTGGAAGTGTAAATACTATTTTCAGCTTAGTTGATGTGGATACAAGCAATGATTGTTGTCCAGCAAATCACCAATCCTAAAACAGACACAACTGGATTAATGATTTCAGTCAGTAATCTGAGAATGTTGTCCGTCTTATAGTTTAACACATTTGATTCTTTAAATGAATATTTCAGGTCTGTGTACTCACCAGCTGAGATCCGCTTTGTTGCCAGTCACATCGGTGAAATTACAAATGTCACATTGAAGGGAGACTCACCTGAGACAACCTTTTCTTTCAGAGTGGGCGGAGCACAGAAGAGTTAGACCTGCTAATGATTAACTGCTCATTAATTATACACCAGAAACTATGAATCCTGGTACATGTACAACTCATCAACAAACATTCAGTTTATTCCTTTTCCTTAATGTTGAAAACCTCTATCACAGAACTTAGCCCTACACTTTCTGCTGGTGGTATAAACATCCAAATCTGTGGCTGTTGCAGGTTTGAATCCCTGACAGGATTCCACAGACCACAGGAGTTCTGTCATAGTCAAGATATGATGTTAGATTCTGCCACTGTGTCCTCGGGCCTGAACTGTTCATGGCTGTGTGTTTGTGTTAAGATGGGTTAAATACAGATACTCAATTTGTCCACGAGGATTATTAAATCAGTACTTTGATTTTTAGGACAATGTGACAGAGGAAATTTGAGTGAGTGAAGCAGCCTACTAAGTTTGCTGCTACTCTGATTTGAGTCAATGCAGGGCAGATTTTTTCAAATTTGCATATATAATTTTCTTAACTTATATTTCTTTTAACTGTAGTTTAGTTCTTTTATAAAAATTCAAACCTTATCAAGTGAGACATCTCACAGCCAATATTTCAAAATACAGAACGTATTCTTATTCAAACTCAGCAACAACTACAGGTGCAGTTTATAGGTTCACAAAACAATCTATAGAACATTTAATGCCTGTAACTGAAGCTTTAGTTTACTGTTAATAATCAAGATACCAGCTATTATTTCGAAAAAAAAGTGATGGAATATTCAGAGAATTAGACAGCTTATATCAAAAAACAAAGAAACCTGACAGTCACTGGAAGCAGATCGCAGTAAATAG
The DNA here is from genome assembly GCA_903131615.1 of Diplodus sargus. Classification (NCBI taxonomy): domain Eukaryota; kingdom Metazoa; phylum Chordata; class Actinopteri; order Spariformes; family Sparidae; genus Diplodus; species Diplodus sargus. The sequence continues at coordinate 2,271 of CAEMYA010000917.1, read as the reverse complement.
AATCTCTCCAGAGATTAACCTGTGGGGGAAGGTTGATTTTATTGACAATATATGTTGATGTTAGTTACTTTTACTTTGGCAATACATTGCGTGTCATGACCTCAAATACTGACATTGTTTCTGACCTCCTTATTTCCATGCAAACTTCTGAATGTATAAAAAATCAACAGTGTGAGAATGTGCGTACTGGTACACATCTTTTACACAAAGCCTTCAATGCATACAGTCGTTTCAGTCTGAATATTGTGATGGTTGGCAAAAATAATCTGAAAAGTGTTTTCTTTAGAGCTGTTTTTACACTGTATTGTGTCAGGATTACATCCAGGGCATTTTTTATTTTTTTTTAACTGTTTTCTGTTAATATGTTTGTCAGTGTGCATTATGATAATTATAATGATAATGACCCTAATGTAAACAAAGAAATACATGAATCTTTATCTGCCCTGAGCATACCCAATGGGGCTTGTCTACAGTGTCAAACTCAGCTACCCAAAAGAACTGAAAAAAATTTTTTTTTCACAGTCTTTCATAAGATATTCCTAAACTTTTTTTTGCAAACACAAAGCAACACAAAGCAGCTGCACTCTCTATAGCTGACAGTTAATGAGGCACACCAAGTTGAAAAATAATGCAGTGTAATGTTACAGTTTGAATGTGAAAATGCTCAGTGTTTTTCAGACTGTACAGGAGTGGTTTTATATTTTGTAGGTCGCTTTTTGTGATTTGTGCTTTTTGACTGTATTGTGTGCTGTTTAGATGTTGAACAGTTAGTCTCACTCACTAAATTAAATGTTAAACACTAAACAGAAGCATGGCAATGTGCACAAAGCACAATCTAAATGACATTTGAATGAGTAAATTAATATTGTTCTCCTCTGATATTGTAAAATGAAGTGCTGGATTCCGTTCAGGGGAGCAATAATTGGAATACGTCTTTTAAAAAAAATCATCTTTAATTATCTTTTTGTCTTATTATTGGAAGTGGGCATGTTTATTCCGTGCAGAGATAATGACAGTCATTTACAGACATTTCGTATGTACTGATTTTGTATGAAACAGTTTGATCTTAAAAATTGTATATTGTTGTCTAATTTATTTTGACTTATAGGTGAATTAAGGTATAATGCACAAATAAAGGTAACAATTTGCACAGACATTTCTGACAATAATCAAAGCAAAATAAATGTGTAGGAATAACTTAAATTGACTTATCTGACTACTAAATAACACCAAAACGTTTTAATTAAAATTAAGTTGGTTCAACTTGATTAACCTTGTTGAGGACAAATCGTGTGATGTTGGTTGTACGAGACTAATGCTTGTGAGATTTACTCAGTGGTTGAGTTGGAAGAACATCATGCAAATTGTTAAACACCAACAACAAGTGTGTACATACATCCATGCGTATACATCCACATTCACTCATGCACATTTGCATACACAGCCCTACATACCCCTATGCAAACGACCACACCCATGCATACACACAAACACACACACACACACACACACACACCCATAGACATACACATGGAAAGTTGCAATTATAAATAGAACAGTAAGTGCAAAAATGTGCACTGACAGCTGCTGCCTAACAATTTCCCTTGGGATTAATGAAGTTCTATCTTTAACTATCATCCTATTTTATTTAACAACAAAGTTAATTAGGTTTCATTTAAAAGCAGTTTTAATATCTAAGAAATCAAATTCACGTTTTTGAACATTGAAACTGGAAATACTGTGATCTTTTTTGCTTTCAAGAAACAAGATGATGCTTATTTTATGTCTTATTACATGTTTGGACATTTACTCGGTGCAGACACAAGATGGACCCCTTTTAAACCAAACGATATCCAATCAATGTGATCAATGCATCAACTACAATCTCTAGAAAAATACTGTTACATCAGTGACAAAAAAATATTTCTCAACTGAACGCCGATATAATTATTTTATACTTGACCCATTTTTTTTTTTGCATAATAATCTATATAGATGTTAAAAGCTTTCAGTATCAGTTTAATTTGCAACCCTCTCCACAAAAGTTGGATTATTACAGAATAATTTATATGTAAGTGTATTTTTAAATGGCCTATTTAACGTTATATAACCACTTGATATCATGTATTTAGCTGTGGTGTAATTATATATTCAGTTTAACACTTAAAGTGCTTAAATCGTCAGAAGTGATAAATAACGAGATTCTACTCTGTAAGACTTCATATCCCAGAATCCCCTGCGCGTCATAAGTGATGTCACCTGATAGCGAAG